>JBBIGC010144041.1:0-19812 GCA_037576955.1 Lepidarchus adonis | reverse complement strand
TAGATAGATAGATAGATAGATAGATAGATAGATAGATAGATAGATAGATAGATAGATAGATAGATAGATAGATAAGAGACAAAGATTGAAAGACAGATAGACAAATAGATAAATCAACAGATCGATAAACAGACAGACACATTCATATATATCTATATATATACACACACACACACACAGCAAAAAACAACAAATGCCTCTACAGATCTTTCCCATCTTCACTTTAAACATTAGAGCGGAGAAAGTCCTGTTTTTTCTCCATGATCTCACAAACAATTGACGTGGCCTCACTGCTTTTCTTCAAATGTCAGTGGGTCTCTATAACAATACCCCTACGCCAGTCAGGTGACTTAGGCTTCGCATGACTCAAACCAGGCTGGCAGCAGCCCACCAGCTGCTGAGCGGCTGTGTGAAATCTGAGAATGTCACACTCGTGTCATGAATCCCTGAAAATCCTGTCTTCCCGGATCTGCCATTTGTTCATGAGTGTTTGTGTTGTTTTCTGGTAAAAGAGTCAAGTGCTTGGTATGACACTGGAGTGAAATAACACTGTCAGACACAAAAACTAATGAATGATGCTGTTTAGTGCAGTCAGACTATATAATTGCACCATTTGCAAGTGTGTATCTAGCTAATTATGCAGCTAAAACGCTGACAGCAGCTTAGTGCAAGAGCATGGAGAGAGCGGCAAGAGCGAGAGCAGTTACTTCAGCATCTGACACTGTTGAGACTTGCTGAAGGTTGGTACACTTAATTACTCTTCAGATATGCCTTGTAGTTTTTGGAACCTTGCCCTGCAATTGGCAAGCGAGAGACACACCAACAATGCAGCAATTTCAGAAGAGAACATCTTAGGTGTCATCGGTGACGATGTGACGCAGTAAAAAAAATTAACTGCATTGAATTCACACAGCCTAAGCAACTCCCACCCACAGAACCAGAACAAATGTCAAAGCGGAACGCAGAGTTATTACCTGGCAGGGTTCCACCTTAAAAGGTTATATCGTCAATGTTTATGCAAGAACACCAGTACCAAGGAAACCGCCCTCATGTAACACTGAGCAGAGCTGCCAGTGTTAATCATACTCCATTACATTTTTTAAATAAAAAATACATTAAAAGAAACGTCATTTATTTAAACTCAATGAGATGACCATCCCAAAGCAGTGGGTTTCTTAAACTGACATTAGAAATGTCTTCAGATCCCCCAGTGGTTTCTCTTACAGTGAGAAAAAGCCATTAAATAAAATCTCTTCACATATCTTTATATCTAATCTTTCAACCCATTCGGTATTACTGCTGGATTCTGTCTGATTGCCAATAATAACAACACACAATAAGTCTAAAGACATTTTAACTTATCCCACAATTCATTTTGATTGAGGAAGGTGCTATATAGATCAGTAACAACAATTAATAATAATAATAATAATAATAATAATAATAATAATAATAATAAATAAATTACTTTAAAAAACTTGTTACTTTAATATTTCCCCCAAAATAAATGTGCTATATAAATGATTATACTTAATCATCAACACCACCACCAATAACTTTAACAAACAATATTTCTAATATTTCTTTTGTTACTTTTCACATATTACATTCAGAAAGGTGCTGTATAAATTTTTGATCATTATTATTCATTAATCATATCAATTCTACTACTACTACTACTACTACCATAAATAATAGTAATAATTTTCTATAGTCTCTTTTTTATACAACTATTTGCTGCTATTGCTGAGGCTCATAAAAAGCTAATTACTTTAATATTTATATATTAAAATAAACAGCGACCACCCTAACACTGAGCATGTGGTGGACATGGCATGGTACCTCTCGTTGTTTCAGCTTAGTCCTCAAATATGATGACAGAGCAGGATTATTCTGAGGCTTACTAAAGCATTCATGGCCACATTCTTCTCCCAAGGTCTGTGGTCTGGTGCCATGTGTAACATCACTTAAAATGTTTACAAATCCAGCAAGACCAGCACTGAAATGATGGTAAATAAGCCACAGTGAAATGAGTAATGATGCATCAAACCAGTTTACAAGGCTCCTATAATGAACTTCACTTGTAATGAATATTGTTTTGTTTCTGCCAGAGTGCACAAAGCTGGGACTTCATTTCCCCCAAAAATGAGGGTTTCAGTGAGTGAGTGAGCCCACACAAGCATCCAGAGCTCATATCTGTAGCAGATTCTGCTTTGGGCGCAAATATCAATATAGACGTGCAGTTCACAAATGCAGCCCAGTAAAAGCTGTGCTGGAGTGAAGCCAAGCCATGATTGGATAAAAAGAGGGGAGACCGAAATCTCAAACAGCGAACTCGCTTACCCTGATGGAATCACATGGGTTGATGTTTCTCCACAAATCCAGATCGATATCGGTTGCTGATGAGGGAGCTATAGTGCTGCTGATGCAAGAAATACATCAGAACATCACTCAAATATTTCTAGCTTCCTCAGCATTACATTTCTTAAGCTAAGATGAAAAATAAACCTAAAAGAACAAAGAACAACAAAAAGAAAAAGACTTATTTGCACAAGTAGAGTCAGACAGCAGCAAGGGAATCAAATCAAATCTTTTTCTCCATTGGATACTCTCCGTTTGACAAAACAGAGAGGAACAGCGTAGGACGAGCCTAAAAATAACTGAGGGGAAGGTGAGCTCCGGCGGGAAAGAGCTGTGCAGTAGACAGATGATCATCTGTGGGAAGGGGGTTATGAGTGGCCTGTGGGCACAAGAAAGGCCACGAAGGGTCAGAGCGTAGCTGTTCTTCAGGTTCCTGGAGGATCCTGGCGAGGCTCTGCAGTTCTGAGAGTTCTGCTGTAGTTGCCAGGGAGGTGCAAACATTGTAGAAAAGACAACTCAGTTTTTATTGTCTATTTCAGCTGTGAGAAGGTAATGAAGCTCACAAAGAAGGAGCATGAATCTGAATTTAAACACACTGCAGGTGTAAAGCCAGGGCCTGACCCATAATGCAATGCTGTGGGAAATACGGTACATATTTTTAAGGCCTTACATGTTCCAATTGTAAAATTTTTGTTCAATTTTGCTATACAAGATGAATGATCTAAATCCAATAAAACAAGTATACAATCAGACCAATGAGTTCTACCCATTCTAAAAAAACAAATAACAAGCAAACGTTTATGCACCACACATATCCGCTCAATATAAACACTAGGGATGACAAGCAACTAAAAACAGTAAACCTAATTAATCACAAGTTTTTTGACACAGACAGACAGACAGACATAGATAGATAGACAAACACATGTAGACAGAGACAGACAGACAAAGAGGCAGATATATAGCCACAACGTGTTGACTTTTGTGCTTTTACTAGCTTTCCCTGATGTATTAAAGGCTTATTTATATTCTTCCTATGCAACGTGTTTGTTAAATAAATTTTTTTTCCATGTCCTAGAGAGACTGTATTAACAAACTTTGGCATAAGACTGTATATGACGGGAACCTGCCAACATGGCAATATCTGTATTTACAAACACACTGCACAGGAAACAGCATGAATACAGCTGATACTGTGCTGACACTGCATAGATGTATCTGCTCCATTGCCAATAAAAGCCCAGATTGAGCAACAGGGACCTGCTCATTCATCATTACCATTAACCTAAGTGCATATAACCTGTAACCACACCCATAGCAATATAACTGGGGGGTGTCAATAAAAGCAAATTTATTACATATCTAAGCAAGTATAGATAAAAATGCAAAACTACTACAATTAGTCTCCTCAATTCCAAATTGATTAAACAATGTTATTAAATGGAAAAGTGATATAAAAAGCAGTCGGCTGCCACCAACAGTGCCTGGGGCGCAGTGAAGTGGGGACGGTACCTTGCTCAAGGGTACTTCAATGGGAACCGGGTCAGAACTTGAACCTATGACAAGGGCAAGGTCCTATCTACCAGGCTACCACTGCCACACAATGGTAATATGCTAATATAAACACACAATATAATAGTATAGAACAAAATAATGAACACATCTCAGTCCCAACTTGTCCCAACTTGTTGTGTGTTGCAGTCCTCAAGTTGTAAGTTTATGTATATTTGCAAAACACAATTTAAGGTGACTAGAAAAACTAAAAAAAAGTCTTGTTTTCATTGAGTTTTGGAAAAGGTTCTAACTTTTAAAAAAAAAAAAGTTAATAGAAATGAACCGTCAATCTTTTAACTACTTAACCAGTTACTTTTCATTCTTCACAAGATGCATGTTGGGCTACATGACTATCATATGTAAAGATCCAATCCTTCAAAATTAGCAGTGATGTGATTCGGTTTGGTACTGAGGTCTGCAGAAATGAAATTTCACACAATTTGCTACATTTCCATCAACTCTCACATACAAACAGACTATAATCGGAACATTTTATTATTAAGGTCAAATACAGTGAACAAAACATTGCTCACAGTAGCAAGAAGTAAAATAAATTGTACATCACACAGATCGATTCATTGTCACAGCTCTATTATATATATAGGGCATCAGATTGGGGCCATCTCTCCAGCCCACAAACATCCTGACATCCTGGCAGAGAACAGAGATCTGGGCAGCAGTCTACAGCTTGTAGTGAAAGTGCAAGAAGGGAAAGTCAATAAAAGGTTTAATGTGACACATGAAAGCGAGTTCACCTGTACACAAAGCTCAGACACTCCCTTCCTGCCTGCTAACTGATGGATGATTACACAGTTACTCATTAACAAAGTGCCTGTTAAAGCCACACATTCAGCTCATGTTGGGCCTGGCACTGTGTCTGTGTTCAATAAGCACCTGGCAGGTTAACTGAGGACTGAGATCCACAACTTTAATTTAATAAGAAACTGATCAAGCTAGTGAACAGGAACAGAAGATAAAAAGGTCAGAGTGCTGCTTTCATGCAGCTTTTCCTCTTTTGGACTACTATGTGCCCAGCAATATGACACAGCAGGTGTTACCCTGGTCATGGCAAGAACATCCTCTGCTTTCATTCCATTTGGGGACGGGCTGAGCCTCCACAGCCAGCTGCCACCATACCTTCATATGTCAGACACTCTACCTCACACATACAGCTGACATGAAATCTCCATCTTCACCAGATGGAGCTGCAACCGAACTCTCACTGGAATGGAACAAACAAGTGAACATGGCTGTATGGCTTCCACTGGCCTTGTGATTGTGTCCTAAACAAGTGCTAAATGAGCCTAGATACATGGGGTGGCTTATAACCTTTAAAGCCAGGCAAAATGCTATGGAAAACATACAAGGTCAAAAAGTTAGCAAAATAGCACAAAAAAATGCAGTTTATAAATTATCTTGCAGCTTTTCCTGACTAAAGCACTGTCTGGTCAATGTAATTGTGTTTTGCAAGTATAAACATTTAAATTGTGGGGTTTTTTAATCAGTTCAAAAATAAGATTTCTTCACACAAACGGATAAAGACTTCACACCTACAGTGCAAAACATTGTAAAGAAACTCTAATAATCCAGAGAAATCTCAGCCCATGGACAACAAAACTAGAAACACCTGCTGAATGTGCATGACTTTCAAGCCCTCAGAAAGCACTGCATGAGAAACCATCATGCTAGTGTGAAATGGAGCCTCAAGTGTTTGGCCAGTTCTGCCCAGTTTTCAGATCCCAAGCTCATCTCAAGTTTTTTTCCACACCTTTAGTACATTAGCTCTGGTCCAAACCTAAAATTATTCCACATGTTCACATTAGAGAAGAATGCAAAACAAAATGCGTCACTACAAACCATTTTGATACCATTTTCTACACTTGCTGGTAAGATGTGTCTGGAGCGGAAGCAAGAAAGTTAATTCAGGAGGAAGCTCCTATGTTCAGTACTTCTTTGTGGGAGATTTTGTGATGAGTATTTATGCACTATAACAGGGAAGTTCTGAACAAACTTGGATGTTTTTTTCTTTTTTCATTATTGTGTAAATAAGAAAACACCTGCACATGCGACAACAGTGTGACTTCGTAACTGTAAAGTGTGTGCTTGACTGGCCTACCAGCAGTCCAGATCTGCATTCAAAAGAAAATGTATGGCATATAATAAACAGGAGACTCAAGCAAGTTCAAACAAAGTCTGTCCCAACATTTTTGTGCAATAATGAAATCAATGTATTTATATTTAGAAAACATATTTAAGTTAGGAGAATTAACAAATCTCAGATTCTGTTTTTTCTCTTATTTTTAGAAAGTAAGGATTACATGGGTACTTCAGACTCTTTTTTTTTTTTTTTTTTTTTTTAAATATTATTGATATACATATGATATATGCTGATCTGAGCCCTGCCAGATGGTATCAATAAGCCTTGGGTGCCCACGACCCTGTCACTGGTCTACCAGTTGTCTTTTCTTGGATTACTTTTGGTTGGTACTGACCACTGCATACCAGGACTGTCATCCAGACATCTCAGTCAGGGGTGTGTCATCATTGTTGAGATCCATTTTTTCTGCTTCCAAGACATCAGCTTCAAAAAAGTGAGTGTTCACTTATCCCACCCTTTGATAATGAGATACTATTACTCAGTGGTTTTAATGCTGATTGATAAGTAATGGTAAACCAATATGAAATATAAAACTAGTTTATAAGCCCCTGACTGCTCTCATGTTTTAGTGGCTTATGCTATTACTGTGGTACAAATGCTATGCTCCATAATGTTCTGAATTTAAAATGACCCAAAGTGATCATTACAAGGGAGGGGGGCACAAAGGAAACATTAGCCTTAAGGCCTAGTTTCAGCCCATTACATCGGCTCCTGTGCTTCATCATGAAACCACCTCTCTGACCATTACCTTCATTTGAATTTCATCGTCCCTTAAACCAGGTACACCAAGAACGACAGTCTTTCTGCTGCCAATACACAATGCATAAAACATGAATGACTTCTGGCTCTTACTATTTTGATGCTGTAGTACGGTTTGGTTATCACTTTCCAGAAAGAGAGCGGATCAGGTGTCTCTGTTGTGATGTAAGAAACTACAGAGCTGTATTCAAATGCAGGAGTGTGCATTGCATACTTGGCAAGATCCCAGAGCAGGCCCCTGGGGGTGGCCTTCGCTACCCAGGAAAGAGTGAGTAAGTCAGCCACTGTCGGTGCAAAATCCCCTCACTGCTATGGTGTGCGCCACAAATATCTGTTGCTCACTCAAGCACGGAAAGAGAGAACATCATGTAACAGAGTAAGAAGAGTAGTAACAGTGTTGGAAAAATTTACTAAGAGAAAGAGGTGTCCAACTGAGATGTTTAACCTTTGGTTAAACAACAGAAGAAGCGACACGTGAAAAATGTTCACTATAGAAAAGCTTCAATTATCATTACCACTCATCACAGTTTATGACACATAAACTAATAGTAAACATTTCCTGGGAGGTAAGAACACTCTCTTATCTTGCTCTACTATAAAGCACTTCCTGTGAGAGGCGTACATCATGCAAAAGAGCAGTGTGTTAATAAAGATAAAAAATACAAATACTGTTGTGGAAACACTGCACAGTCAACAGGCCATCCCCTCATCATCACTGACTATTGTCTGTAGGTTCTGTAGAATGTTCATGCTAATTTCAAATCTGTGTTTAGTTTTTCTCTCTGTAAAGTTGTTTTGATGAAGCTAATGATATACTGAATGATATTTGGTAGAATTAGTCTAAGCCAGAGCTGCCCAGCTCCTCTAATATATTAAAGCTGCTCTGCAGGAACTTTCTGGGCCATAATTCTCCTGTACACAAGGAAGGATTTCAGAAGCTGCTTGATTCAGAGCAGAAACTGGGATGTAGCATGTGATTGAAAATTACTTCTTGCTTCCATCTAGAGATATTTTCAGAAAATCGAGATACAATGAGTGAGGAGCAAGGAGAACATTTTCACCAGGACATTCAGTCAGTGGAGCATTGCTACCAAGGTTTCTGGAATGAGAGGATGATGCCGATTACTGCTGGATGCTGTACAGTGATGATCCAGACACAAAAGAAGAAAATCAGACTGTACGCATTTTTGAAGAAACAATATTAGCGGCCTCACACCATTCTGTAGATCTAGACCAGGGGTTACCAAGCTTTTTGAAACTAAGAGCTACTTCCCAGGTACTGGAACCATATGATGGGCTACGAGTTTGATACATGCTTCTTAAATAACAAATTTGCTCAGTTTACCTTTAGTTATACATTATCAATAATGATTAATCACACTCATCTATGTGAAGGCACTGACCACGTTTATGATGAGATTTATGCAGGTTTCTTTCACAGTAGTAAAAAATGAACTCTTCCTCCTATTCACTGTGAAAATGATACATGTTTTTGAGATAAGAAACCGCATTCAGCTTCAAATCTTTACTGGCACAGCGAGTTTACTCTCCACCAATGTTTTATCATGCTCACATTACTGACCACTGAAGTAGAACACTGTAGAACAGAGCTTGTCTAAAGTTACCTAAACTCCATGTATAATAAACATGTTTATATAAAAATGCTTTTTAAAATCTATATAAATGCAAACATGATTAAAGAAAAATAGCAACAGGATAAAAAATTTTATTTAGATGCTGCTCATGAGTTTTTGGAACAGGTTCGCAGGCACCATGTTGGTGACCCCTGATCGAGACAATTGTGAGCCTCTTTGATGTTGCACTGAAGAGACTGAACAATTTACTTCTTATACATTGTACATGAAAGTACAGTGTAAACTCTCATTATTTCATTATTCCTAATGCAAGTTGATGTGACAGTAAACAGATCTGAAATCAGCATCAAACACTGGTATAGAAAAGTGTATAGTGATCTCTGACAACTCCAAAAAAATTTTGTTGTTGCCTTGTGTTATTAGGCTAATTCAACCCTTTTCACTTTATTAGACTGTATGGAGAAGTGATAATGAACTCATTCACCTCAATCAAAATTCACCCTAGTTTCATTTCTGCCTCAAGAGCAGAAACACAATTGTGTTAATGGTTTCTCTCATGAGGCATGACAGGGGACCAGAAAAGCGAAGTGCAACACACGCTCCATTAGGTATGCATGCCTGCTCCGTACATTGTGATCACCTTCCGACACTGACGTTCCATGACATACAGTTTAAAGAGGCCTGGTTCTGGGTGAAGAAGCAGAATCAAAGAAACCTTCGTCAAAATCCCCTTGAACTTGTACAGCAATAAGGACAGAAGGACAAAATGCCTCAAACGTCCTCTAGGCCCCAAGGAGAACCTCCTTAATTTTCCAGAAATACATGACATAGAAAATCTACAGAAATGTCGACACAGACCAAACTCAGTTACCGCAGAGATGCAGTGAAGAACAGGCTGATTGAACTCACTTTTATTAATTGGGCAGATGCAACAAACCTCTCAACAGAAATGCACAGGACATATGTTGATCCTACAACATGATATTTAGCATGATCCGTATAAAATTAATTAAAGATTTTCTGACAAGATCTTGGATGTAGTCAGTTTCATTAAAAAGACAGCACAGATCCAGGGTATGCATGTGGTCCAGGCAAGGCAAGTTTATTTGTATAGCCCATTATTATAGACAGAATTAATTCAGTGTACTTTACAGACATAAATAGGACATGAAGAAAAGTGAGATTAAAATATAGTTACAGGAAATAATGAGTATTATTATTATTATTATTATTATTATTATTATTATTATTATTATTATATGAAATCAGAGTAAGCAGGGGTTGCTGTGTTTATGCCCACTGAGTGGTACAAAGATTACATTTGAGTGACAGCAGTGATGTTCATGGTGATTTAAAGTCTAAAAGATCTAAAACAGGAAAGAGCTGCTGTGTGATTTTACAGACTGCAAAAAGATATAGCAATCAGTTCAGGGGAGTAGCACATGGATAACTGCTAAAATGTATGCTGCTGCATATTCAAGTTCTGCTATACATGTACAATTGGCTGTTAAAATTGTCCAAAGTTTTAAATAAGGTCCACACATTCTCTGGCAGCAACTATTGAATTAGCTAGGAACAAAGTTGGTCTAACTAGCTTAAAAGTTGTAATAAAATAAAGAATATTTATAGCAGTCCAAATACAACCAGAATATCTACTGGTATTTCACCAACAAATCACTTGAAGTACCTACACATAATTTGTATATGAAGCTTTTTGTATTTCTTCCCCAGTGCTGATATCAAGTCACTAATAAATTTCAAGACAGACCTGTGTCAGTGTCTTGGGACCACTGGTTCTTTTGGTAAGTTGTGTCACGGTCACATACAACTGCTTTTAATTGAAGCAGATAATTGTTTGTATTGCCCACGGTGTTGTAGATGCAGCCATGCAGCAGCACATCTCAGTCTGTACAACATGAAATCAATGCTTACCACTTATTGTTTTATCTGATTAAGTGTAGTAGCTTAATTAGCACATTAAATAATGAATAAAATCCTGCTTTGATAGTACTTTAGTACCTCATACTAGGACCCATTACAAAGGACAAGATTTCGCAGATGTGTGGCAATGTCACTAAAAATGCTAATATATGCTTATATTCAGAGTTAAAACCCCAAATATGAAAGTTTTTATGGAGCATATTGTTCTTTCATTCACACTATTTTGGTGTCCAGCAACAGTTTCACCAGATTTCAACAAATCTAATACTTCTACCTTTTCCGATAAAGTCATCACCTTCTGATGCGTAGGAGTGGTGCTAGGAGAATGTTCGGGAAATTTATCTTGAGGGTTTTTGTAATAAACTGTAAAAAACAAAGAAAAAAAAACCCCACAAAAGGTACTAAAATTAGCCGTAAAAACACTTGCACATGCAGTTTTTGGCGAATCTGCAAAAAATTCACAAATGCAAATTAATTAGGGAACAATTAAAATGTTCTCAGTTGGTGAAAATGTCAATTGTGAAACACGGATGTAAGAGGTACTACTATACTGTCAAATGGGGCACCAACAAGTTTTTTGTCCATTCCAGCCTACCAGATTTCAGAAAATTTCTTGAAGTATATATATATTTTCAAAATAGTGCCCAGCACTACCATCCTCCAGCTACCCTCTTAGGATTAACAGACTATATTCTAAAAAAAAAAAAAAAAAAAGGGAAGTTATGATATGACAGTTGGATGGGTCATAGTTGAATTATTTTACACTAGACTATGATTCACTTGGAGGATTAAAAATATGGGATTTAAATGTTTCTCTTCAGCAAAAGAGAAGGAAAACCCACACTCGGAACCTAGATATGCATACATAAATATAGACACACTGTACTTCCTCCTCATTGGCATTAATCACCAGATATCTTCTCTGGCTGATTCCGATGTCAGCAGTAATCACAAATGGAAGAGCAAAGACATTTAGAGAAGTGAGGCAATAAGAGGAATGGAAACTTCTGGTCAATTGCAGCATCATTATTATAGCTGAAAAAGCAAAAAAGCAGTTTAAAAATATTGGACATTTAAAATTTTATTAAATCAAGATAATACATTCATGAAAAACCTATTCATTAATTATTGTATATTATAACCAAACTTTGTTCTGACCTTTCTTTGTCAATCAAGCAAATGGTTCAAAGAGATCAGTGACATTTGATCTTCATGCAAATCCAGAGAACTGAATAAAGTAATAAGTGTTATCTTCAATGTTTCAATGTCTGAATAATTCATGTCTGCAGTTATGGAGCAACAGAGGACACAGTGTTTAAATTAGGGATGTAAATGGGATGTCCTTGCGATGATTCTTTTAGACGAAAAAAACTTTGATACTTTAAAATCTGCAACAATGTGATCTGATTCAATACTGGGCCTGTGGTCAGGATAAAATATGATAAAATTTCACAGAATCTGCTACATTTCTATCAACTCATGATTTTATTGAATGAACTGCAATTATGAATAAATTTTCATTTCATATGTAGACATATAAGATCATGCACTATTTTGGTCGATGCAAATCGTTACGAATCGATTAATTGTTACACCCTTATTGTAAATACAGTGCGTGTCTAGTGGCAGCCAATGGGAATGCATTCAAAAAAGCATTTCCTGTATCCGAGTTAGGACTTGCCATTAGAAAAGTGTTTCCAAAATAACAATCAAATTAATGGTGGAACGTGATTGGTACATACATTCAATCCTACTGTAGAACTAAAAACCTCTCACCACTGCCCAAAGAACTAATGTTGATCAGAAGAGCAAAACAGACCAACACTCCTAATATCCTTAGGATATCCTTGCCTGGCATGACCCAGGTTATGATGGGCATGTTCTACTGCAACAGAGCTAGAAGAGCCAGAATGAAGCAGAGTCACCATTCTGGTAACTTTGTGTTGCTTTCCCATATAAAGTAATTCCTTTTTATATCAAGAATCCAACTTTCAGCAGAGTGAGGCATACGCAGCACAGACTCAGGGCTTGGTGTGCCAGCGCTGTTACAACTGAATAACAGAAAGAGAGGAAGTACAAAGTAGTCAAAGCAAGCGACAGGGCGGAAATGTGAAGCGCCTGTTGTGAGTCATGGTTATAATCACAACTCAGTCTTCCCAGGGCAGGAAAACATTATGAAAATAGGACGTAACATTGTTTTCGCAGTTACACCACAACAATACGCCCATTCTCTTTATGTAGCTTTATACAGCTCTCCCCAATTGGCTCTTTATTAAGTAAGAAGGCAGTGCAGGGAAGAGGGTGGCATTGCAGCATTGCAATCGCTTCTGGACATTATTTTCCTTCTAGGAAAATTTCTCAAATAAGTAAATATCTCCATCGAGCACAATTTGCCTGCAAATATAATATACTGTCAATCCTTTGCAAAACTGCGAGTAATCAAAAGAATGCTTCTCTGCTTCATACTGCCAAAGTGGAGTTTCATGGTTCAGTGTTTGTCAGAACAGTTCAGTTCTGCATTTCCAGAGCCAGTGGATTAGAACTGAGAACATAATTTGATCACAATACACCTCTACTGACTTCCCCCACTGGGAACCTCCCATTTCTCTCTTTTCATAATGAATCATCTAATAACAGGACCCTTCCTCTGAGTGCTCTAGTCATTTTGCATGTGTGAGACCTTATACATCAACTGTTCACAGCTTTATGGACATTAGAGCAAAACCGAGGAAAGCCCACAAGGTTCCCCCTTCTGTAGAAGGACAGCCGTTTCCCAGAGATAGGAGGTGTTTCCACCTCATCAACTGTGTACTGAGGCCACCTTGTGATACAGGCGTTCAGACTACCCTAATCTATCGGACACAAGCATAAACAAACTACAACTGTTGAAGATAAGTGAGAAAGCTTGAAACTGTTGGCAGGAAAATCAGATATAATGATTCAAATGAATTCCAACAGAGAATTCTTCTGCATTTGCATTGCAAATATTAACGACAGGAGGGATGATTCTGTTTGCACAACGCATAGACAAGCACTGACTTGATCACTGTGTTCTTTTTTCTCTCTGAGTTGCCTGGAAAGTATCACCCTGGGAGACATAAATGATTGATGTGGAGTTTAAATGTTTGACTCTTTTGAAATGTTTGGCCTTCATTATTTGGTTGTGGCAGATCAGCCAAAGGGTTACATGCAAATAATCAGCCAAAAGGTTACACACAACTGATTGGCCAAGAGGTTACCAGTACACACAAGTGATCAGCCAAAGGGTTACACACAAGTGATCAGCCAAAGGGTTACACACAAGTGATCAGCCAAAGCGTTACACACAAGTGATCAGCCAAAGGGTTACACACAAGTGATCAATCAAAGGGTTACACACAAGTGATCAATCAAAGGGTTACACACAAGTGATCAATCAAAGGGTTACACACAAGTGATCAGCCAAAGGGTTACACACAAGTGATCAATCAAAGGATTACACACAAGTGATGAATCTTGTGCTAAAAACATTGCACATTGTATTTATTTCTTCAGTATAACCTAGGGCTGCACGATGTGAGCATGCTTGTGACGTTTCTCAATTAAAGGGCTCATATCGCATTTCTCGAAATAAAAAAGCTTGAAATGTGAGTATTTTTAAAGCTTTACAATGTCCCCACATAAACATTCCATATATGGAAACTAAGCTTTAAAAAATGCCATAATTGTTTTGTGGCATCATTGAATCAATACATTTACATTTATCTCCTTTTTTATCCTACAACACTTAAGCCCAGTTGTTAGAATAAAGGTCTAAGAAGCTCTGTAATTCTGTAGAGGCTTTGCATATTGCAGGCTTTGCAATATCAGTATTACATTCACATAATGGTTGAATTTTGAAGAACTAAATTACCTTGTTTTTCAGAAAATGCATTAAAAATGACACTGATGACTGTACTAGAGAAGCAGAACGGGGCCACTGAGGTAGACAAACGTAATGGGGTTCTTAGAACACAATTACACTTTATTCACAAGAATACTCTGTCTCATCTGAGCCAAGTTCACCACATACAGCCACTTATGTTAATCGGTAATTCCCCTAAAGAAAAGCATGTTCAACACGAAAATGTAGCTGGAGGACTGTATGAAATGTTTCCTCTCAGGGTTCACACTGGGCCTACTGTTCTGGAGACAGAGAAAGATCTATGGTATGATGAACTCCATTGAACTCTCAGCACTCATGCCTGGGGCCTCCATCCCCTTGTTCCGCCCCCCGACCATGTGGCCTGCTTCCCCTCCTCCTCTCCAGCTGGGGCTTGCTCTGGGCTCAGCTGACTCTGCTGTCTATTGCCAGCTCTGGTTTGACAGTTTCCTGTCTGTGTGTACTCTGCTAACACCGTCAGCTGAGCAGCAACCGCTTTGCTAAAGCCAAGCTTTACAAGCAGATCTGCACCACTACCCTCATGTGCAAGGATGACAGGAAAAACATGAGGGGTGGCCTGCAGAACCCAGAGGCAGGATAAACAGCATAGTGTAAACTATAGAAGCCTAAATGTTTATTTTTTTTGTACAACAATATTCCAGCAACAAACAGTGGGTTTCATTAGGATTTTAACAGCACTATCACTGGTACTGCTAAATGTTTAAAGTTATCATTACTTTAACGTCATCATCTGTACTTTTTGATTGAAAAAAATCTAATGTACAAAACATTGCTTTATTTTACAAATCAATTATTATTCAACAAACTTGCACTTACATTTAACACATTAAATGTAAAATTCAAACTCAAATTAAAAAAAAAATACAGCAATGTTAAACAAATACAAAAGAATAAAACAATAGTTTTTTGTTTGTTTTAAATTCTTTTTAACGACTTCACAGTTTGCAATGAGTTAGATATTTAAATGTTGTTTTAAAATATCACAAAATAAAAAGCTGCATATATGCCTGGCAGGCAGGCTGTACCGTCACATATTTCAATCTCTACTAATGGATATTAAATATCATATATATGTAGATAGTGTGTGTATGCTTTTATATGTTTTACAATGTATTCAAATGTATTTAAAGTTTAAATGTGTGTGTATACTCTCGCTGGTTGGGCTGGGTCCACAGGTTGTCAGTATACAGATCACATACAGCCATAAGCAGAACTTTCTGCATACGCATCCACATCGGGCAGTGACACCACGTGTGCACATGTGCGAGTTTCTCTCTGCATTGCACACAGCACATATATGTGAGATAACATTCTATATTAATGTCTATCAGTAACAGCTTGTGAGATAAACTGGGAAAGATTCACAATATGATAAAATATGGGATGCAGGGATGCACAACAAAGCCTTTAAGAGTGCCTAAAAAAATCACTATGTTCATTCACAATGTAGTCTAGAGTATTGACAATAACACTATTTCCAAGAGGAATTTTTAAACATGCATTTTTCCTTCTGAGTGGTGTCACAGAAGGATGGGGGAGGCCAGGCTGGCGCCTGAGGCTAAAGGAGGGGGGTGGTCTCTGGCAGAAAGCTGCTGACATATCACTGCAGCTGAGCTATAGGCTACCATGGCAGGCCTGTCACTCATGAAAGCCAATCTGTTACTCAGCCACTCACACACACCTCTGGTCCTGTCCCGAGGCAAATGAGGGAGCCGTAGCTAAAACAGTTGTGGGGTTGTGCGTAAGACTTCAAACATTAGAAGAGCTATGACGACATGTGCTGGATTGCATGAATAGCCCACGTGTGTGTGTGCAAGCTGGGAAGGAGCGAGATGGGTGATCGCTCTTCAGGATCCTAAAATTCATCTTTAGTGCTGTTAAGACCATTACTACTGATCCTTTTTTAAATCATTTTTAAATGCCCTGCTACCGATCTTCGACATCCCTCGTAAGCACACATGCATGTCTGAGAAAGAAAGAATAAAATACGAGAGTTGTATTATTGAAAAATTGTGTCATTTTTGCACACTGTGCTTAGCCCGTCCAGGCATCCAGAATGCAATTTTGGAAATTCTGCTGTTTTGGGACAACTGCACTTTTCAACTAACAATCCTGTAAAACAGGGGTGTCCCACTCTGGTCCTGGAGGGTCTGTGTCCAGCACAGTTTGGTGATTTTCCTGTTCAAACAGTCCTAGTTCAACTTGTTAACTGCCAGGTTTAGTGAGTGTGTTTGAGGAGGGGAACTATCCAACTGTGCTGGGCGACTGACTTGGAGCACCTCTGTTGACAAAAAAACCCTAAGAGGTGCACACTGTATACTGAGACTAAACATGAAGTGCACCTTTACAGATGCTTCAGTTTATGAACTTTTTCTTTAAAAGAGCATAAATGTGGAGATAAATGTGCGACTATGAATGTGTAGGACATTACAACTTCTCTTTGACTGGGGTGTCTCAAGTCTGTCCTGGAGGGCTGGTGTCCAGCACAATTTGTTAGTTCCCCTTCTCAAACACTCTCACTTCAACTGGCAATCAACAGGTGAGTTGAAACAGAGTGGTTGACCTGGGAAGTCACTAAACTGTGCTGGGCTCTGCAACAACAAAAATGTTATAACATGCAATTCCATTCAGTAAAAGAGTCTATGAGGCTAGTGAAACTGCAAGACAAGCAATCTGACCCGGCAGAAACCCCCCTCAATGATTTGGTCTTCCTTTGGATAGGTGACCACACAACAAGCACTACTACAGTCGCCAGAATCAGAACCAATGGCCTGTTTGGTGGACTGACATTGCATAAAATTCATGCTGGGAGATGTTTCTAAAGTAAGACCATGGTGGACGGATCCCGTTCCCAGAGCAGCTGTTACAGATAGCTACAAAGGGTGGGAACGGGTTACCATGGGGCAAACTCTTCTCACGTCCTATAATGTTCCTAGAACGCACACTCTGCAGCTCCATGCAAGGGCATAGCTCTTTGATTAGAACAGCCCTCTCGCTATCTGGGTGTAAAAAAAGAAAAAGGAAACATGATGTATGCAATACATATGATCTAGGCAAGGACTTCAGTATACAAATCACAATACACAAGTCAAAATATGATTTATACCATGATACATTGCAACACCAATATCTCTCTTAGCTCTGTTTTTACATATTCTGGGAATTGTGTACTGTATGTGTGTGCGTATAAATAAATAAATAAATTCCCTCTCTCTATTAGACAGACAGACAGACAGATAGATATTAATTTATTTATTTATTATACACATACACTACACAACTCCCTGAATATGTAAAAACAGAGCTGAAATTCCTGATAAGAATCTGGGTGTTCTTAATGCAGGAGTGTCAAACTCAAATACACAGTGGGCCAAAATGTAAACCTTAGACAAAGTCGCAGGCCAACATTGATATATATTGAAAAATTCTTTACGCAGATATAACAATGAACCTTTTTATATAAACCAAAATAAGTTTTGCTTAAATATTGACAATGGAACAAGCAAAGTTTAATACTATACAAAATATAACTTAATATTGCACTCATGCAAAATTGAATTTTGAATAAAAATACATATCAATTGCATTCATTCCGTAAATAAAATGTAAATTAAAAATGTATGCCTCTTTTATTTACAGCTTCAACAGTAACATTCCATGGGCTAAATTTTTTTTTAAATAAATAGCAAGCATAAATCAATAAATTAAAAAATAATATCCTTCAATGAGCATGCCACCATTAAAGCCCATGCCTTGAAGTAGCAAGAAAACGTGAAGAAAGAAAATGTTAATTATAGCTCAGTTTGCTACACACTGATCTACTCTGTGTCCAAGCCAGATACGTGGCATCTCTTCTTGGATGGTAGTTTATTTATGTTTCAGATATTCTGTCTCCCACAAGTTCAGAAAGCTCCTGTATTCTGTTTTTCTTTTTCTTTCTTTTTTTCCATTTTTGGGGAGTAGCACAACGCCAGTATTAGCATAAGGTTACTATGACAACGGTCAACAAAGGAGGGTCCTGTCCTGATCGATGCACAAAGCAATCTAGTGTTTGTAGTTATTGTGTCAAACTGCACTCCATTGTAGTATTAGCGATGCATGCGCTGTAAAAGACCGGCGGCCAACTCTAGTAGTCATGTGGTATTAGGCCAGAGTTTGACACCTATGTCTTAATACATTACATTATATTAATAATTCAGCAGAAAAAGATGAGTCAAAATTCTACATTTAATTTCACTGATCTAGCACACTATTCCACCTTGTTATGACATCAGTGTGCCAAGTTTAGTAACTTTTGTTAACTGGACACTGGCCCTCCAGGACCGGTGCTGGGCACCCTGCTATAGGCTTTCACTCTTCCAGTAATGCCAAGGGGCAAATCAAAGCACCTAACTGTACTGCACCACCAACAGGAGCAAATCACAAAATGTCTCTGACTGTATTTCACAACAGGTGGAACATGTTTCTTGTTAAGAGAAAAAAAAAATTGAGCTAGAAACCAATATAGTACATTATATATATTATTATATATAGTGATTATATTGACAAATACATCTATTTTAGCACAGGTCCAATATGCCATATATCGCAGCTCAAGTATAAGTGCAACTACAGAGAAACTCAAATGACCCCCACCCTAACTCCAAATCTGCACCGTCCAAAGTTGAAAGGTCAATGGGAGCTGCTAACATGCTACAGCTGTGTATCATAAATTAGACTGTGAATGTGGATTTGGACAGAGAGACGCAGCGACAGGTGTCTGCTCACAAGAGGGGGAGTGCAGAGGCAGTTTGCTTTAAGTGCTGCTCACATGCTGAGCTGGAAATATAAAACTATCATTTAAGCATTCCAGCTACTTTTTCCTGTTGCCCAGGATCAAATGGTGTGTCCTCCATGATCCTCTCCCCCAACTCCTCCGCTCCCCTGCTCCCCTGCTAGGGTTGCACGATATACTGCCTGCCATCGTTATTGCAGAAGGCTGCAAAATGAAAATGAGCATCTAACCAATCACAGAGCTTCTTAGAACTTTGTCATGGGGTGGGGCTAAACTGCTGTGGGATAAAAAAAGAAGCGCTGTTTATAAAGCTTAGTTTTCGTATATGGACATAAAGATACATCAAGTCTTTCAAATCACAATACCAATATTTTGTCCATATCGTGCCGCCCTAGACAGAACTTCATTCCTGCATCATACATTCCTGCTTGGACCAGCATGCCCTACTCTTTACTCTGACGGACCTAAGTGACTTTCTCCTGCTCAATGGACTACAGATAACACTCATCTGTCAATAACAGAAATGATCAATTTGGTGACTATTAATCAATTTACCTGTGTAAAACTAAGGAAACTAATGCCACAAATGGCTGCAAGTGGGATAGTTTGAGATCAATAAAGTATCCATCCATCCATCTATTCTTCTCTCCAGTATATTTTATTGCCTTAGGTCAGGGGTGTCAAACTCAGGTCCTGGAGGGCCGGTGTCCAGCACATTTTGGTAGTTTCCCCTCTTCAAACACACTCA
>JBBIGC010144022.1:9558-19816 GCA_037576955.1 Lepidarchus adonis | reverse complement strand
TTTATTTTTTTAAAACAAGATATTCATCAGAAAGGAAATATCATAATTATCCTTAATTAATCTGTGAGGGGATGAATTGACGTCAGGCGTCAGTTGTAAAAAGTGCTGTACAAATAATATTTAATTGAATTAATCTGGTGCACTTATTCATTCCCAAATACATTCATAACACATCTTCTATGAACTGGCTCCTCCAGCCCAAATGGAACAGGAGCCGCATGACGAGTCGATCTGTCCAAGTCGATTCTGAGAGCGTCTGCCACTGCGTCCACAGGCAGAGTAAACACCGAGTAAACTCTGGCAGTTTGAGTGGTGCTCCCAACCTTGCACACTCTCGTCTGTCATCTTTCTTCTCACTTGCTGTACAAGAACCATCTGCGGCTCACTCATGCACCGCAATGCAGCCTGACAGCTTGGCACTCTACCATACAGCGTGCAGACATGGTGCGGCTGCGGCCATAACGGCCTCACAGGCCCCGAATATTGCAATGTTCCAATGTAAGAAGATCATTGGATGTGGGGATCCACATGAATAAGCCATAACATTAAGACCACCTGCCTAATAATGAGCAGGTCCTTCACGCTGCTGAAACAGCTGTGACTGTGCTGCACTGTCTGTCTGACTCCTTTATATCTGATCAGCATTAACATTCTGTACAACAGCATCTCCTTTTTCGACCAAATGAGCCAGCCTTCACACCCCATATGCATCAATGAGCCTTGGGTGCCAACAACCTTATCACCAGTTGGATCACTGTTGGTAGGTACTAACTACTGCAGACCTGGAACATTCCACAAGACCTGCTGTTCTGAAGATGCTCCATCACAATAAGGCCTCAGATCCTTATCTCCAGCTTCCAGCACATCAGCTTCAAGAACTGACTCTTCACTTGCTGCCTTATATATCCCATGCTCCTGTCAGGTGCCACTGTAATGACATAACTAATCAATGTTACTGAATTCACCAAATATAATTTACGTCACAGTTGTAAAATATAGGGAAAAGGGAAAAAAGTAAGAAAATCATAAACCTCTCTAACTAAACTCTGGTGTCCTGCCATAGTCCAAAGGCTTGTGCTTTAGGTCGACTGGCTACTCTACATTACCCATAGGTGTGAGTGTGTGTGAATTGATGTCTGTTAGGGATGCTGATTGCTGCAAGGAATTAAGAATGAGGAGAACCGGCAAGACTTTCTATAACATCATAACTAAAGGGGAGAGCCGAGAGGTAACGCAGACATGAGGATATCCTGGGACGTAATGCAGCCAAACACTTGACCGTCAACACCATATTCAGTGTGGATTGAGTACTGCTTCCCTGCGAACCGAAATGGATAAATTGGTTTGGAAAGTAAGTGAATGAAGTGAAAATACATTTGCTTACCTAACTCCCTAGCTAGCCAAAAACCAGGAGAAGAGCTGGGACAAATAAAATGGTGTCGACTTCCTACTAACCACAGTGCTAATTACAAGCGATAGTGACATTTTTCAGAAATAAACAGCAAAAAACACAAGGGCCAATTAACAAGCAGAGTCAAACACAAGCAAAAGGTCAGTAAGGGCAGTAGTCTGCAGTGGTCAGGTAATTGTTGGGGTCTAAAGAGGAGTCTGTCACGCCACTGAGAGATCATCATACGGCCTTTTGAGTGTTCGAATGGGCTCCTGGTTTCAATAAGCAGCTCAGAAAAAGAATGAAAATTTACATGATGCCTTTTGACAACGTGTATTCATTTTCATGAAATATATAGAAATACATTGGTTTAGAAGATGGTGGAGACACTCAAATGGAAAAAAGCCTTGAAGCTATAGACCAGGTGATACCACAACTAATCAGTCTTGGGCAGGTGCAACCTGGAAAATTTCACACCACAGTCTCAGAATAATGAAAAAGAAGAAGTCAGCTGTCTCCTGAAATGAGTAAAAACAGCAGCATGACCTGAACGCAGCAGTAACAACAAAGAACAATAAGCAGTGTCCTTCACCACAATCATCTCAGATCCTACGCCCCATGTAGAAATCTCTGGCAAAGAAAGTGTAAAAGATTCACATCGAAAGTTCAAAAACTTGTGATGTTTGGACAAAAATGGATTTCATGTGTGATCCATGATACACACTGTAAGGGTAGGAGTATCATGAAGGTGGCTGCTGCTCTGGAAGAGATACTGGGGCATTAGATTGTTAAAGAAGGACACAGGAAAGAAGCAATGTACTGAAATGCATTACAGAGGAATTGAATCTAATCAAGAAGATGAATCTAGAGAGAAATTGACATTTCCGCAAGCCAGTGCCCCCAAACATGCAGCAAAACGACTGGTTTCTAGACAGGAGAGTGAAGGTGCTTGCATGGTCAATCTCCTGACTTGAATCCCATTACAGGGCCATTAAGAAGACCCTCATGACCTCAGGGAAATGAAGAAGGAAAGGGCCCTTTCCTCCAACCTGGTCTAGGTCTAGGGTCAGGCTGTAACAGATAATGAGAATGAGCCAATTCCCAACATCTGCTACTAGACAAGGTTTTACCCTTTAAGGGTATAGAATCACATGGTTGTGGTGCTGCACACCATCAGCCGAGTGTGTGGGGTCTGCAGGGTTTGGCAGCTGTGGTCCTGAAGGGCTGGTGTCCAGATTAGCTATTAAGCTATGCTCCAGGACTGAAATCACCCACCCCTGATTTAAACCTTGGCATGGCCATTCAGGTTAACATTGGTTGATGATTACAGTGGAAACACATTGTCTTTACACACTGAACATTTATATTTTCACTGTTTTATATCAGACAGTCCATCCAGAACTAAACCACACAGAACAGAGTGGACACAGCCAACACTATGCAGTGCACTACAGTCAAACAGGCCAATTCCCAAAACTGTACACAGCAATGAGTGTAAATGTTTAAAAGCCTGCAGCAAGTACAGAATGCAGCTGCACATTTCCTCAGAAAAGACAAAGAATGACAATATAACCCCTGCACTGGCCTCTCTTCACTGGCTTCCAGTTAAACTGGTTTAAAAATCTCGCTGCTGTTTTCAAGGCACTAAAAGCTCAGGTGCCATTTTACTTCTTAAAGCTTTTTACTTTCATACATCAGCTGGATTATTACGGTTGGCAAACCAGTAGATGGACGGACGGACGGACGGATGGACGGATGGGTGGACGGACTGACTGACTGACTGACTGACTGACCGACCGACCAACTGACCACTGATGGACGGATGGACTGACTGACTGACCCACTGATGGATGGATGGACAGACTGACTGACCCACTGATGGACGGATGGACGGACGGACGGACTGACCCATTGACTGACTGACTGACTGACTGACTGACTGACTGATTTCACTGTAAGTATTTGTTAAAGACCTAAACCAACTTTTCATTGGCTTTTAATACAAGATGAGACTGATGTGTTGACATCTTTTTTAAGACTGATGTGTTGACATCTTGTTGACCTTGCCTTTTTATGATTATTTTTTTATTAATTATGCCTATTTATTTGATCATTTTTGTGTATGTTACTATTTTTCTTTATTGTTATAGCTCTATCTATTGTTTTAATTGTACATCACTTGGGTTGACCTCCTGTACAGGGTCTATAGTCAGCTGGGATCAGCTCCAGCTTCCCTGGAACTCAACATGGATAAGGGGTTTGGACAATGAGTGAATGAATGAGTGAATGAATGAATGAATGAACCCACAGCACTTTGTTTGGCCTTGGTTGTTTTAAATAATTATTGCTGGAATTGACCTTGTCCTTTAATCTAAAGATAAGCCAGGGTTTGCTCATATTTTCTTCAGTCTCAGTAAGAAAATGTTTAGCTGCATCTGAAGCAAGGTTTGGTTTCAGAGATGAGCCTATGCCCCAAATAACAACAAACCTAATCAGAAACAGTACTCAGAAGAAAAGATGTTCCTCAGAAGTTTCAAAGCTTTTATGAAGTGCATCTTGAACATGAAGGTGCGTCATAACCCTGAAGCATCTGTTAATCCTGTAGCTTCAGTGCATTAATACTTGTTCTCCCTTTAAGTGTAATGGTCTGTCCATCCATCTGTCGTACCTCAAAATTAAACATACACATAATTTACACATAAACAAAAGCTTAATTGTCATCAGCTATAACATTAAGATCATTGTCAGGAGAAATGAGTAACATTGATACAATGGGACCTGTCAGAGGGGTGGGGAACAAGTGAACAGTCAGTTCTTGAAGTTGATGTGCTGGAAGCAGGAGCGTAAGGATCTGATGGCTTATTGTGATGGAGTGTCTCCAGAACAGCAGGTCCTGTGGAGAGTTCCAGGTCCTACAACAATGATCCAAGTGCTGAGTCAAGGCTCAATAATGCATGTGCGGTGTGGGGGAAAGCGACCGGGCCTGATCCCAAATATCCAAAATGCTGCTCTGATAAAACGGGTCAGACACACGATCAGAGCTGTTTCAGAAATGCAGTTTAAAGTTCTCAAACTTTGGAATTCCTTTTCAAAAACGGTTAAAAACTTTCCGTTTCTGTCAGTTCTTCCACCTCTTGATCCTGTCGCTTTATATTCTCCATATTATGATTGAGATGCTGTTTGTCTTTGTTTTATGTTTTGTATCTCTTATCTGTTTGATTAATGTTGTATTTTATATCAGTAAAGTGACCTTGGCTTTAACAAAGGCACTATATATTTATGCCCAGTGGAAAAATATTACATAACAAAAATGAACTAATTAGACTAAACAGCGTCAGGTAAAGCTTGGAGATTTCTAAACAATATCTGGGCTTGTACATGTATGTACCTACGTGTAAGTGTAAATAAACAAAGATTTTATGTCACAATCTATTAAAATAAGGCATTTTCACACCTGTATAGTGGGTTTGTTATAATTGAAATCAGTTCCCTAAATAAAGCCAGGAGGCACTTAATCCCCAGCAGCTCCTTGGGTGCCGCTACAGTGGCTGCCCACTGCGCTGGACGTGTATGTTAATTGCGTTGGATAGGTAACATGCAGAGGTTTCCCTATACAATAAAAGATTTAAAAAGGTAAATATTATGTAAATAATAAATAAATGAGTTGTTAACAGTGTTTGTAACCAGTTTCAGTGAAGCACAAAGCATCACTACACACTTAGTGAGGATGGGGACAATGGCAGTTTGGTGGTTAGGGCCTTGTCCTTGTGATCGGAGGGTCTTAGGTTTAAATCCCAGCCCAGGCACGGAGCAAGGTTCCATCCCCCTACATGGCTCTCCTTCTGCTCCATGTGTGGATTAGTTAATGGCCACATTTTGCCCATTTTGTGTGATGGGGAGTGTTCACAATGGTGTATCTGGGGTGCAACAGTGAGGAAGTAGATACAGGAAGTAGTGCTGGAGGAGAAATATAACAGCATGGATAATCATGGAGATGGTCTGGCCGTTACACCAGCAGAGCTAACTGGGTTATGAGGAAACATCTTGAAGATGTTTTACACTTTGGAAAGACCTCAGAGGACTGAACGGAACAAGGAAGCCGATTCGGAAACCGAAGACGCGTTCGGGAAGGAGCAAAATGTTAAGGGTGTTTTCTTGCCGTCCGTTTAGCCAGGACACCAGGTAGTTGGGTCAGATCAGGTTCAGACCACCAAAGAACTGCTCCAGGGTCTGAGCATTAATACCAATACAAAGTGAACCAAGGGGTCAAACACACTACGGTTAGATTTAAATGGAATAAAGGCCACAGCGGTGAGTCAGTCCTCCACAGCCTAGTGGTCTCTGATCACTGGGAAACCAAAGGCAGCATTTTGTGGTGAACGTTCACATTCAGACTCTTGGACTGATTTCCTCAGAAACACCTGGCAGCCATTAATGTGTGATATCCAGTCCCTCTGACCATCATAAAACTCTAGCCAGTTTTTAACAAGTGACAGCTCATTTCTGCCTGCTTTTATTAAAACACACATATTGTCTCATAAAAAGCAAATCAATACTCTCACGCGTTCTTCACTACACATTGAACCGAGAGGAAGGTTGAATCCTTTGCAAACCCCAACTCAGCACATTGCTCTTTTTCCAAGTTTGGTTATTTTTCCTGCTTTAATAGATTCAGACACGAAGAACAAAGTAATGCTGTTCACACGCTGCTGTTTCTGCAAAGGAATAACACTATCCACTGTGAGAACAAATGGGTTTCTTAGAGGTTCTTCAATGATGGATAATGCATAAAACCAGGACAGATCCCAGAACAGTTCAAATGTTTAAATGTTTCATTTATCCACCAGTTTAAGGCTCTTCTCTAGCAAACTTTTCAAAGTCCAAACTCACATTTTGTGAGCAACACTCTCTTGAAACTCTACAGTGTTGCAGGAAAGCATGTGTTGACCTTCTTGACTGACCCTACTTCTCACCTGGACCACAGTGGACCAGTGTTTGGCTGTGACATGGAGATCTAATGCCCCACTTGTAATGTTGAGGAAGTATATGCATGTGTAAAATGGCAACAAAATACTGAATTTTAATATAAACTAGGCAGGACTTTAACATTAAGCACAAGAAGACTAAGCAAACATGTCAACACATGAACATACCAGCACCATGACATGGACAAGACCCAGACAAAACCAGGGAACTCCAAGCACCGCTTGGGTAGGAGAACTCGCATGTGTCCTTTTACTATAAGCATATTGTCACTAGTTAGTTTACAAGGCAATAAGCCACATGCGTATCCAGTGCTCCCTAAAGCATGATTGCTAATAAAGTCAGCAGACAATTCAGTTACCCCCTCATTACACCAGTGTGCACACGGACATTATTGTGGCTCGTAATGAAGGTGCTACATGTCTTTGCTTAACTTCTGTTTTCACTCCTTTGAAATACAAAACTGAAATGTTTTGAGGAGACTGGAAATTGCAAGTAAGCCCTGAATTATGAGGCTCAGTGGTATTTTGATTAAATGCTGTCGACACCAAAGGTTCCTGATGGAAACTGTACTACGAGTGCCATTCTCATTTAATTATTATTGGTCTGTTTTTTCATCTGATTGTAGTTTTTCTCTCACTAGGCCAACTGCTTGTTCCTCCTACAAGCAATTAATGCTGAGCAACAGTGACTGTGTGGGTGTTTTCCTCGATTCACTCCGTTTTTTTTTAGCGTCTAAGCTTTGCTATTAACCTCAGAGCAAATTGTAGAGGTGGTTGTTCTACTGCTTGAGTGATTTCTGATTTAACAAACTAACTGCTACATGCAGGACATAACACAAAAAATACATTTCCATTTTCTTGGTGCAAAATCAACAAAATCACAGAGAAAGTATACATCCATCAAATGCTGGTTGCTCCAAGGGTTCATTAATGAAGGGAAAAAAGAAGTTCATCAATATATTTTTTTTGCTAATGGTTCTTTAAAGGACTTTTAAAACATGACTCTATATAGAATGGGTTCAACAATTAACAAACAAACACATAATGAAAATGAATACATAAATAAATACAGTACGTATGTGTGCCCCTCGTGCCACTTAAACAGGTACCTGGAGAATAATCCATGACCTTGTAGTTGGCTCTTTGGAGCACTTTTGGTAGACACTAACCACTACATAACAGAAGCCATCTACAAGACCTGCCATTTTGGACTTAGTCTGACCATCACAGTTATCTTAACAATCATTTCTCTGTTGGACTTTGGACTGTGTTTATGAATTTTGGATGTCAGAAGTAGAGCGTTAGATCTTTAAATCATGGCTTTGGTTCTTTGGGAACCATCACTGCAACTTAGAACTTGGGCAATTAGTTTAAAATCTGATGAGATTCTGATCTGGCACCTGATTCAACTCATCTGCCAATGGTCAAGGCTTCAGAAAGGTTAAGTGGGAAAACAACTGTGATCTCTGCAGAGCTGTGGCCTGGAAGGAACCCAGTCTGATAGCTGAAGACTAGACAACGTTTTGGCCAAATACCAGTACAATTATTTGTACAAATCAGAGGATGGGTGAACACATGGGTGCATCAGTCCATTCTACTGGCTGCATCAGTCAATCGGTAGAAGGTGTACTGAGGCCACACTGTCGACTAATCAGTCACTGCTTGATGATTACTTCCTCTCTAGCTGCTGGCAGGAGAAGCCTTCTAAATTATTTACATAGTTCTTTTCACCCTTACGTCACTCACTGAAACAAAGATTGGGTAAAAGAGCTTAGCGACATCATCTGAAATACAGCAAATCTCAAACAGAAGGTGTTAATTTTGGTGTTGGGAGGTATTGTCCAAAATCATGTCTACTTCTTTATGCTGCAGATGCACAATACAGAGGCAGATTAACGTCCAGAGGGATTGAAGGTTTAGAGATGCAGCTGAGCACCCATCACCCACTCCTCAATGAATACGTCAGCCTCCAGGCACTGATGATAATGGTCATAATTGGTCCGTTGGAGTCGCCAGTATTGAGTCTCTTAAATTCTGTCTATAGTCTTTATCTCCTGACATTTGGATTTTTCATCTGAGTTCACACTAAATTTTCCAGGCAAGAGTCAGACTGGGACACACTTTTGTTGGGCTGATGTCAGATTCAGACTTAATTTTTCATCTTACAATCAGGTTGGGCAGAATATTATTAAGATGTCAGATTAGGGCAGCTTGTTGGCAGTTGGGTCCAAAGAGGAACCAGCTGGGCTTCAGTCAGGTTAGGACAGATTCAAACAGCATTTTTCAGTCTTCAGGTGTATTTTTTTTAGAATTTATCTGGGCAACATAGACAGATTTTTAATTTGTCTATTTATTTTTTGGGTCTACAGGTTTTTAGGCTTTTTTGGGAGCTGTACTTTGGAGTTGAGTTTAGATTGATTTTTTGGGAGGCTACCATTTGGCTTTTTTTGGGTGTGAGGGGGGGTCTACAACTTGTTTTCAGACACAATTCTCCTAGGCTTAGGTTGGGTTCACGTTCTCATTTCAGAGCAGATTTCAGCTGTGTGTAATCCTAAAACCGACAAAAGACGTCCTATTTAAGAAAGAGCTCAGGAAATGCTGCAAATGAGCTGAAAGTTTATGTTCTGTGCCAGAAGCCACAGTAATAAACCTGTCTCGTTGACAATGTCATCCTGCTTCTGCGTCTAATAGACAGCGTTCTCCCAGCAAAGCTCTGCATCATCTCATTTGACGGATAAAGCAGAATAGACACCGGGTTTCTGACAGAACTTTGACACCAACCGGATGATTGGACCTCTTGCTGGTGCAAGGGTCATCCTTGAATAATGTGATGAGGCCGACTTATCTCCACGTCCCGATCTCACTTTGTCTGGAGTCAAGCTGTCCGTCTGATTGAGCTACTCAGAAGGTGCAGTCTGCCGAGTGATTGAAAATGCTGCTGGAGGTGACAGATCCATTTTTTCTGACCTTTCAAGGCAGAAATATTTTTCAGTCTGGCAGATATGTTCTTGCTAATTAAGGAAAAGCACATTTTGTAATGGTTTACATGGACTGCACTGTGTCAGCAAGTTCTGTTATGTAAAATACAAGGGGTCCTTGAGTTACATCAGGGTACATACATGAGTGTGACGTAACTCGAATTTTGATGTAAGTGGGAACTCTTACAGCCGGGAACATAGTCTAATATTACAGTAAATCATTTAGGAAACGTTGCTCCAGATAGAAATATTCTTTTTAATGCTTCAACATTCACCACAGCAGTAAACGCATAGGAGACAGTGACTTGTGGCAAAACCACACTGATGGTGTAAAGTTTTCATGGTGTTCAGAAGTAGACGCAGACTTGATTGTAGAAATGAAACAGGTTTATTAACCTGGAAACTATATACAAGTATTTTTAAGACATAAACACGTTCATATAACTCAGCGAGACCTTACACAGGACAACGACTCACAACCAAGGCAGAAACACAGGAACTTAAATACACTGAGACAAACGAGAAACACCTGGGGAGAACACATGACCTGGACACGTGACAGACATGACAGAGCAAACACACGTGGAAGGAAAAACAAAAACAAAAGCACATGGCACAAAAAACAAGACTAGACCTTTTAGACACGGTGCCTTAGCACAGTGCACTATTAACCCCCCATTTCACCCACCAATCCACATGAATCTTATTCAACACTAACTGTGAATAAAACATAAACATCTCAGCAATAATGGCGAAAAACAACACAAACCCCCACAAACAGACAAAAGCAATAATAAAAACAGACAGAAGCAATGATAAAACAGACAGAAGCAATAATAAAAACAGATAGAAGCAATGATAAAACAGACAAAAGCAACAATAAAAACAGATAGAAGCAATGATAA
>JBBIGC010143945.1:0-19830 GCA_037576955.1 Lepidarchus adonis | reverse complement strand
ACCCTAACCCTAACCCTAACCCTAACACACACCCTAACCCTAACCCTATCCCTAACCCTAACCCACACCCTAACCCTAACCCTAACCCCTAACCCTAACCCTAACCCCTAACTCTAACCCTAACCTTAACCCTAACCCTAACCCCTAACCCTAACCCTAACCTTAACCCTAACCCTAACCTTAACCCTGACCCCTAACCCTAACCCCTAACCCTAACCCTAACCCTAACCCCTAACCCTGCCCTGGACCTCACTGTTCACCGCAGTTCATGCATGCAGTGTATGCGTATGTGAATGTGTGGGTGAGTGTGTATGTGTATCACCCATATGGTTGATTCTGAGGTTGATTGACAGGTCTGACAGAGGTATAAATAGGCAAACTCATAGCACCATCAAAGTCCGAGCGAAGGCATTGCCTTTATCTATCTTACCAAAATATGACACAGTAAAATATTTAAGAGTTCCTATGAGGGGTGAGACAGTCACAGATGTGCATTCTGAGGATGGACTGGCGTGTAACGAAAAAAAAACCCCAAAACGAAAAAAAAAACCCCCAAAAAAAACATGGCCGGGTCTGGGGAACGCGATCTCTAGTAGCATCACTTTTTGGCACCTAAACAGTGGCATTGTTCAATGAAAGAGATTTTGGTGGCTGGAGAGGTCTCACAACCTTCAGAATCTGGTACGTGTTATGTCTCTAATGTTACAGCCTTTCTTTGCTCTGACACGAACAGCGCTTGAGAACTCGTTTGTCTTTGCATGTGTAAACTTGTGTTATGAATGAATACATTTGATGTGAGGTCTGACTATTGACAACTGAGGAGATCTTTTTTGCAGGCTTGTGCTATTTTTTTAAAGCTCCACACAGAACCAACTTCTACTTGATGAGGAACGTTGCGTGACGCCAATACGTAGATCATACAACCGAGTGAGTGACTGGGAGGAGATCATCAGTCATAAAATAGCTGTACAACAAAAATACACCTAGAGTAACTGAGAATCAGAAAAAAATGGAGAAAAACTGAAAGAAGGAGGGGGGAGATAGAGAAAAAGGGAAAAAAGTATTAAAAAAAGAAAGAAAGAAAAAAAAGTAGCGCTATTCACATGTACCCGCATTGTAAAAGGAATGGTTTGACCAGAAACTAGGCCCAGGAGCTACGACTAAATCTATGGAATGAATGACACTCAGTAGTGACAGGACAGAGTTCATTAGATGTGTCCACAGAGGTGTGGTTCAGCGCCACTGGTGTGTGTCTGTGTGTGTGTGTGTATGGGGGACGTGTTAGTGGGTTGGGCTTGACCCTTGGGTTGGCGCTCTGTCAGTCTTCAAACACCTCCAGGAAGAGAGGGGGAAAGAGCTCAGTGGGACATTCCACCTTCATGTGCAGGAAGCGGCTGGCGTGACAGGCGCCGATCATGCGCAGATCTGTCACTTTCATCAGCAGCTTAGGCCAGAAGTGCGCCACCTTGTGCTTGCGGTAATTGATGTAATGTTCAAAAGCCAGCAGGAACTCTTCCTGACATTGCTCGATCCGGTCCACGCTCGTCAGGCCTGGGCGATCTGCAGAGGACAGAGGGGTGGGTTCATGAAAAAATGGCCTCGAATCGTGTGTTCTTATATTCTGACACACTGTACAATGAAGAATCCATAATACAAATACCGTATATCTTTCAATAGTAGTCCCGCCATTTATTAAAAAAATGATTGGGAGACAGGTGTTTGTTGGAGACAGACTATTATTCTCCTCACAGACGGAATGATGATGGTATTTATGGTCACAAAATGTCATGCAGCGCTTTGCATTTATTTAGACAGAATAGAAAATATAATGACTAAAATCATCCCTCTGTCTGTTCGGCGGTGATACTAGTCTGTGATTGGCTGTTATTGTGGGAGTGGTTTAGCACCGAATGCAGTAATAAGTTTAAACAGAGCCACTTAATATCCATCAATAACCCTCAGATATCGCGACAGAAATCAGAGGTTTGTTTTAAGCCGTTTCACACCTTTTAGGAAATAAATTCTGTTAAAACACGGAGGTAGAAAGTGAAAACTCAGAGGCACGTGCCTGGGAGGGTGTGTGTGTGTGTTATCTGGCTATTTTTGGAGACCGGCGTCTACTTGTAGTGACATCTCTTCAAACCCGACGTTTATTGGAAATGGGCGTCAATAAAAGAAAGGCTTTTATTAGAAGATATACGGTAAATCGGAAGTAACAACCACCTCAAAACCTAATTTCAGTCCACAAATCGTATGTGTCAGAAACACTCCATTGTGGTTTGAGGGGAGTGTGTGACTCAGGCATGTAGTCAGTAAGGTTGAGCTCTTGAGAGTTTAGATTCTAATGTTAATGTTCATGTGTCCACCATAAAACATGATGATGGTGTACATAGCAGGAAAGCAAAAAGAAAGCACATAACCTTTTTTAAAAGAACATATCTGCCCATTTATCAGTTAACAGGAAAATTTTTATGAAAATAAAAAATTAAACAAACAAACAAAAAACAGTAACACAAAATAAAAATGTCCTATAAATAAAATGTGTGTCTCATTTGTTTATCTGGATTCTTTTAACTTTATCTTTTAACTCTGTTTAACTTAATCTAATTCTAGTTTTTGTTGGAAAATCTGATCTGTGCTATAGGTCATTTGTATGCAGAAATATGAAAAATTCTAAAAGGTTCACAAACTTTTAACCCCCATTTACCTTTAGCTTCATAACTCCTGTACAAAATTAAGTATTTCTAGACTAACTGGCATTTCTGTTAAATGCAAAATTTTTGTTTTTCTATTTTTCATAAAGGAATATAAAAAAAATAGGATGTAAATGCCTTTATAAAATATTGAATATATCACATAAAGACATTTGAGTAACTGATAATAATATTAATAATACAGGAATTAATTAATATAATATAAAAACAAGCAACTAATGCTCAATTAAAAATCAGTCAATAGTTAAAGAGCAAATCAATCAATCATTGATCAGGTTCAACTGGGTGCCACATGGGGCAATCTGTTCTTATTGGCCTGACTATGAGGGAGAGATGGACATGGCAGTCTTTAACTATTGATTGTGATTATCACAGCTGAAGTATAATCCCATTCTAATCAAGTCATTGAGCGATTTCCCTTGAGTGGCCTGTGTAATCCTGGGTAATCGCTGGCAGAAAGACCTGCTACAGCTGGCCTAAGTCTTTGTAATCAGACCACTGGTGCAAGTATATAGAAGAACAGGGATTACTTATGGCCAGAGAATGGGGAGATTTTGTTGCCTTTACACTCACTGTCTGTTCTGCATGCAGTTCTGTGCAAAGGGCTTAATTAAACCAAAAATAAAATTAATATATGATGCTAAGGTGGTTAAACTGAATTTGTTTAGAATATTTAGACCATAAAATATAAAACAGCCCATCATATGGTTATATATTTGGCTCATTGTGTCATTTATTTTCAAAAACAGTATAATTTATGTCGAATTTTATTATACATTATTCCTTACTAATGAAATCTTCTACCATAACTGGATCATAATGATTATAACTCAATCTAAAGTCAGGAACCAAATCTGTGTTACATTGCTTTTTTCTGTATTCAGGTCTATTTGTATCTGTTCCTATTTAGTGTTTTTTCTAGGACAAGTTAAATAGTTTTTGTGCCGTGTCTTAGTCCCATCATTTTCCCGCCTTTCTCCACCTGATGCCCACCTGTTACTCCTCATGTTGCCCAGGTGTTCCTTGTTATATGGTTTAATCACACTGCAGTAAATCTTTTTCAGATACAGCAGCTAATATGTTTCGCCTGTAGGAATTGACCTCGTTACCTTCATGAGCTCAGAACTGAGGGCAGACTCCTCACCACACTCACCGGAAGAGAGCAGAATGACCGCCTGTAGCAGCGCCACCTCTGAATCGTCTAGGTTAAAAGAAGAGAGGGACACGCCCAGGTCGAAGATGGCATCTGAGACCACACCCAGGCCACCGTTCTTCAGCTGCCCCCGTGTGACTGCCATCTCTCCGTTCAGTGTAAGTGTTTCACTTTCCGGGTCGTAGCGGACGGCCGCACGCAGAGACATGATCTCCATACAGCAGCCCTTCAGCAGGATGATCTGATCCTCACAAGGCAGCTGAAAGAAAAAGCAGAAAGAGTTTAGATGGAACAGTAATGAATGCACTGTCAGTTGCATCAGACAGTAATATAAAATAAAATATATTTTGAAAAGCCATTTATAACAGGGCTCTTAAGTGGCTCAGTGTCTAAGCATTGGACATATCATTAGTAGATTGACAGTCCAATACCTTGGAAGTCTAAGAGAGAACAAAAAGCATTGCTCTGTCTGGGTGGGTAACATATCCCCTCTCCATCACCCAGCAAGATCAAAGTTGCAGAAATAAAAAATATATAAATAAAAACATAAATACAAAGCCACTCATGTATATACACAAAAATGGACAACTGTGTCAGCAATAAATGTCCCCTACGTAGCTGAATTCACTAAATAGAACTGGTGTCTAGTTACTTTTGGACAGATAATAACTTTATTACCATTTGCCCTTATACAACATAAAAAACATGCACTTTCACTGGCCACATTAAATAAAATGAGGGAGTCCTCAACTTACGTTATATTCGACTTACGAAAACGTCACTGGCCTTTTTTTTCATATACAGTAGTAGAATGCAGTTGAACGGCTACTAAACGCTTTTAGGTAAAATGCTAGCGCTACAAAATGAGTGTGTGCAGTGTGTGTGAGTCTACTACTTGCATGGACAGGGAAAAAGAAGGAAGGTTTGTGCTGTTTTTCACTGTTTTTGCTGTATTTTTTATGTTTTATTCACTGTTAGTGTTGAATTAGAGTCATGTGGATTAGTGGGTGAGATGGGGGGTTAATAGTGCACTGTGCTAAGTCACCGTCAGTGTGAGTTTGCCACAAGTCTCCTCTCCAGTGTGTTTACTGCTGTGGTGAATGTTGAAGCATTAAAAAGAGAATTTCTATCTGGAGAAACCTTTCCTAAATGCTTTACTGTAATATGAGACTGTTTATGCATTTTGTCTGCTGTTAATAAAGCACAATGCTGTTCAATAAAACCTCTGCAGCATCATTACATACATGAGTTCTGACTGATGTAATGAGGACCCCCTGTATTCTTCATTTCCATATCAAAGAACTCAGAACTGGTCATTTTTTCTTAAATAAACTAATTCACATCAACCCTCATCTGAAAGACTCCTAAATAATGAAATTGGTGGAAATTCCCTCCATATTTAAATTAGCAAACATTAAATATCATATGCATCTTATACAGTATTAGATAAAAGGCTATAAAGTTGAAAAAAAGCACAAGGAAAAGTAGCTTTTTTATTAATTTATATTAAAATATATTTTAATATTCTTCTAAGGAGATTAAACTGCACCAGAAGGTAAAATAAATTTAGCAAAATACATTCAGCTAAGTCCAAGATGTTTGAAGATTGCAGGTACTGCACCTTTCATATCCCCACAACATTTCAGTGGAGACTTGTTCTTTCTGAATCATTATTTGATTATCATGTTTAAAGTTTCTAAATGTAGCTTTTGACAGACAAAATTGACAGACACAAAAATTAATTGAATCAATGATAAAGCAAAGCAACCCCAAACCATGGTGGTATGGGGTTCTTCTTATGAAAGACATCTTTAGTCTTTGTGTCACATGAATTGTTAATAGGGCCAATAAGCTATATCTAGATAATTTAATTATTTATTTAAAAAAAAAAACCCATTTTAATATATATATATATATATATAAATATTTTTTTCAAACTCCAAGACATCCACAACCATTTTTGTGAAGGGATTGGATAGTTTTTAATGACACCACCCACTTCAATAGCACATATGTTCTAACCAGTAGCTTCTAATCAGGACCCCAGGTGTGATAAATGTTCATGAATCTGATTTGCTCAGCAGATGTTTATACCATTATGTAATATATAGATACTATAAATTAGAGGTACATTAGATTGTATCCCAACATGGATGACATTTGTGCTGATCTTTCTCTGAGGGCTCTTACCTCGCAGAACATAGGCAGCTTTTTGGCGAAGTCCACCACTCGCGTGATGGCGGGGGTGATAATTTTTGTAAACTGACTGAAGGCTTCTATGTCCACCTTACTCCCCTCCGGCGCATTGACGATCGGCCCCTGACCGATGTCTTCAGGCTGCAACGATAGGAAGAGGGGGGCGGGGCACTTAGCAATGGCGTGACTCGATTCTAGTGGAAATTAACCAAGTCGAAGGTGACACAGCAAATCCTCATTCCCCTCTAAAAGCATGAGAAAGGCCACAGAGTTACAGCGAGACACATTCCAAAAACAGAGTGGAGTGAGACCATGGTGCCCAGTTATTGAGAGGAAAAGGAGGAGAAGAAGGAGACTTAAATTATAAGACAAATTAAGGAAGAGTAGCAGAGAAGCTTTTTCGTTTAGATCTTTCTCCGCGTTTAGTGTCATTGACTAGGGTTATTCACTGATGTACTGAGAAGTACAGGTGGACAGAGCAGTCCTCCCCCCCTTAATCGAAATTCCTATATAAAAAATGCACTTAATGCCCTTCTGACCAGAAATAAAGTGATGTGAAAGATGAAGCGTGGAAGAGACCAGACTGAGGAAAGGGAAGACAGGGGTGCTGAATACAGCTCTAAACCCAGCTTCAGACCTTTTATTCGTTTGGCTTTAGTGTCTGTTATTTGTGTTTTTTCTTCAGTCTTAAAGTGCTGAGTACAGCTATCCCTTAAGCTTTCCTCTCCTGTGAACACCTTCAGTCTGATACAGCGAGCAGAGCGCTACACAAACACGGCAAACAGACGCTTCAAGCATTCAGCATGTCAATCTATCCATAAAAAATAAATAAAAATGAATTAATTAAATAAAAATGACAGAACGGAAGCAGCTGGCAATTTCAGATAGCGGTTTTGGGGTAAATTAAAAAGAAAAAAACAAAAAAATAAATAAACAACAACAACAAAAAAACTCAAATGGATTTGGTCTACTGGTTCTTACCTTGGTTTCCTTCACCCCCACTGCACTCTGGTCAGAAGTATAGAATAAATTACAAGTTATTTCATTAAGTAGCATTGCTTCCTCGACCTGTTGGGCAATCAACAGGGATCGTGAAGTTTCAATGAAGAACCCGAGTCAAGCCAACTAAAAAAAACAAGTGAAACTGAGGACAGATGAGACAGTGCAGACAGAAACAAAGTGAGATCATGAGCTTGCGTGGTGTTTCCATGAATGTTATATTAACAGATGCTCAATGACCAAATGAGGGTGAAACAAAGTTATTTCTGCAACAAACAGTGTGTTTTTTACTGTCACAGTCGTACTTGTTTATGTAATGAGTCATTTTAATGAGCATGGCATTTGTTAGTGGAATTGGCATGGAAACCCACGACAAAGTTACAGTCCTGAGACAGATTGAATCTGCAGAGGACAGCTGGATTAAGAAGAAACATGGAAAAAGCAACTGGTTAGAGGCTGAAAACATGAGGACAAACACAAAGTTTAAGAAAGAGAAAGAACAAAAGAGAAAGAACAGAAAATGCTTTAGTAAACTGGTTGAAAAATTGGAAGTTTAAAGAAGGGAAAGAGGGATAAAACTGTAAAAGATGTTCCATTAAAGTTAGTGCAGCTGCCTTTGTGGAACACAGAGACTCCAGCGTCCAGCTAACTCTCCCCCACTCTACAAGATACAAAAACATGGACATATTAACACAGGGAACCACAATGGGCACGGGACTGGGAATTGTGAGGGAAGAGGGGAGTGGGAAGTAGGATTTTTAAAAATGTGGTGAAGATTAAAAAAAATAAAAATACACCAAACAAGAAACAAGTACAAAATAAAACTAAATGTAAAAAACCCAACAAAAAAAACGGAAAAAAGAAATGAAACAAACGTGGCGCTGACTTCAGGGAGGAGGCATCTCACCAGGAATTTGCGCTTTTGTTTCCAGTGGTTGCCCTGGGCGTTTGTGGCCATGTGGGCCTCAGTGACGATACGGATCAGCTCCCACTCCTCCTGCGAGGGCTCAGGCCGCTCCCACACCGTCTTCTGCAGCTCCTCACGTCGCCGCCGCTCACGGTTCTCTTCTATCAACTTCCGCTTAGCCAGCCTCTTACTGTCATCCAGCACCACTACATGAAAAGAGAGAGAGAGAGAGTATAAACTGAGTGAGAGTCAAACGTGTGGCAGTTGTATCAAGTAAGAGCAGAAAAGTGTAGTCACTGTGAAAAAAACCCAGTTTTGATGTGACTACAAACTGATGCTCTATGGCTTCAAACTGTAAAAAGAAGCTGTAGGAGGTGCTAGTGAAATTCCTTAACTGGTCCAGCATGCAGAAATCCATTATATTCCATTATAGTGGAGAATCTCAATTATTAATCTCGATTTTAATAATCTACTACAGGGGTTCGCAAACCGAGTCCTGGCCAATTCAACTTCCTGCCCCTACAGACCAGAACCAGCACATTAAATACAGATTATACCTGAAATTGTACTGGGAAGATGGTTCTCAAAATTGGATATAGAAACCACTGATCTACAAATAGCTATTGCTGCATTCTGGTGGCTAGTTAAAGATTAATTCCACAATATATAGATTACTTTATAACTTTATAAAGAAATTAATGATCAGTGCAAGTGGCTCCAAACCGATGGCTTTGAAATACTGTACAACTGGGCTGTGACAGAAAAGAGAATGAAAGAAGATTAACAGTCTCCATTCACAATGAAAAACAAAGAACACCACCTGAGACACACTGATCTTCAGTCAATCACTGTTTATCTGGATCAGATCACACACAGCTTCAGATTCCAAATCTAAAGATCAGCTAACATGCTATCTGATGGGCTACCTCAGGATGCTAAGCAGCTACGCTACATTTGCAGGGAAGGGCACAACCTAAATCAGAATAAGTCTACATCACAGAAAAGGAAAGTACATGTATGTAAGATAAAATGCTATTTAATGGTCATATTATTCACAGATATTGAGGAGCAATAACATTTACACCACCTGCTTAATTGTGTAGGTCCACCAAAGAAGCTAGAATCAGACCAGACAGGCTAACCTTCACTCCCCACATGCATCAGTGAGACTTGGGTGATACTGTCGCCGATTCCTTCCTTGGATCACTGTTGGTAGGTCCTAACTACTGCAGACCTGGAACACTCCATAAGACTATAAGTTCTGGAGATGCTCTGACTCGTCTAGCCCTACTCAGAATGGCTCAGATCCTTACACTCGCCCATTTTATATAATATACCCCCCTGACAGGTGTCATTATAATGAAATAATCAATGTTATTAACTTCACCCATATCAGTGGTGTTAATGTTATGGCTGATCGTGTACCTATCACTACATTTTAAGATAAGCAGACACTCACAGTCGGTCGCCATGCCAACGGCAATGCACTTCTTGAAGCGACATTCCTGACACTGGTTCCGAGTGACTTTGTCGATGACGCATTGTCCCTCGTACTTACACGCATACGTTGGGTTCAGGTTCTTCTGGATTGTGCGGCGGAAGAAACCCTTCGGAAATGGAAGTGTGAGAATTCTTCATTACATTCTCTCAATGACTCTAACACAAGTTCCCGAAACCTCATAATGACTCATGACAGTGACATCACCCATCTTGATATTACAGGTCACAATATGCAAAGGAGTATCCCGACCAATCACAGTTTTAGGAATTAAGGTATTCACATAATTCAAGAAAAGTCTAATATTTTTGTCAAAATACCACAGGCTGATCTAATCCATCATTAATATTTGTTATGTTTCATTATTGATTCACCAGTATTTTCTAATAGATTGCAAAGTGAGTTGAGTTAGATATAGTTATATACACTATACAGCAGTCCTAATTTAATACAGTTATCATGTCTACATTATAAATAGAAAGAAAAAACATATAATATTAACACTAAACTGTATTTTTGTCAGTGGTTGCTTAACTATTTTCAGTCCTCTCCTCATGGAACCCCAGTATGACTTGTAGATGCAATCAAATGCCTGGTTTCGCCCAATCAGACCTTCAGTTAGATTAATCCGTTGCTGCTGATGGAGGTTCATAGTTCATACAAAGGTTTGAAGAATCAATAAGAAATTTGGAACCTACCAAACAATTTTTCACCAAGCTCACAAAACATTAATTACTGTTTTTTATTATTATTTTACTGATCTTCTCTGTTAACTCTGTTATTACTACTTTATTTTTATTTGTCAGAAACCACAAAAATAGCAGAATAAGTACCCACAATCCACTGTGACTTTATGTGCGTGCTATTTTATCAGGCTTCACTATGAGGAAACCTGGGATTTACAGTTACAGCTAATTAGTCAGTGTGTTAATAACCGTAATCTAACCTATATTTTATATCTTTTTAAAGTAAGATTCTATTTGCATTTTAGTGTGTTTATGTATATTTGTAATTATTCTGATGGTAAATATCATGGTAAATGTTGACTGTAAAGATAAATGGTTCTAAACTATTTCCTGGCTGCATGAGACCTGTACTGTTCTTGTGCACAAAATAGAACAAAGATGTCAGCGTGAGATGCAATACACGCATAAACTGTTCTGCAGCTCACCTTGCAACCCTCACAGGTGATACAGCGGTAATGGTACCCCGTCGCTTTGTCCCCACACACAACACAAAGCTCGTCCTTGTCCAAGTAACTTGGTATGTACCCTGAGGAAACAAACATCACAAACGTTCATTAGGAATAATAATACTTTTGTTTCTGAAATGGTCATTAATAGCAGGAAGTGAAAATGCTCCTAATTTTAACATTTCATGGACCACTTTATAGATCATGAGATGATTGGAAAAAAGTCACAAAGAATGTATCTGAAAGAAAAATGTTAAGTTACAAGAGTTGACAGCAATGATAAAGAAATTTAGGTGCAAATGAAAGAACAAAAGCTGTAGAGAAATCAGAAGGTTTGATGAGAGAAAACCTAGACAATGCATACAAAAGAAATCAATTCCAGAGAGCTGTAATTGGACATATTTTAATTCAATTAAACATGCGTCGTGAGGAAATAGAGGAAAGAAACGGTCTTCACCCCAGAATGGAAAAGCAGAAGAGTGAACAAACTGTAAGACAAGAAGCCTGAGCCTTATCTGGAAGTTCAGTCTGCTCATTGGAAAACAAAAACACATTCAGCCAAATCAAATCACTCAGTAGCTAAATCCCCAAAGCAAGAGGTTTGGAGGTGCAGCTAGGAGAACACACCAGAACCGAGATCGATACAGTTTGTGATCAATAATAGTGCAGGAGGTCAGAGGCAGGCCATTACCCTTGTAAGCCTACGCCTTCTGTTCCTCTGTCTGTGCCCCAACCGCCCGCATGCCTGCCAATCAATACACTCTACAATACCAAGCAAAGCCCAGAAGATCAATATACACCATAACCAACATGCATCCCTGAATATTTACACAGGCCAAAGCAGGTCTAACAGGGCAACTGCCTTTTCTTTAAAGTGCAAGAGTTTTGCCATAGATGTACAAGGGGCACAAGCTAAGTAGGGCTACAAGAGGGTGGCATCCTCCCTTGGTCAATAACAAAAGTTCTTCATGTTGAACAAACTAGTTCTAGAAATGTGCTCTTTGCTGGAAAAGTCAAACACAATATCATACACAATAAACTCATAATCCTCATTCTTCACACCTTCAATAAAAACATCACAAACATCAGTGGAATGGCATGACAACTGACACAAACCTACACAAACATTTAAGAAAAGATTGTATTTGAGCATTTTCTCATGTGAAGTGACATCAAAATGTACCAAAGCATCTCATGTCAGTTGTCAGGAAGTATCTACATAGCTTTCATGAAGCTTTACGAATATAGGCTTGAACTAATTATACTAACGAACTAATTATACATCAATTAATTCTAGTCAGAAGATTTCCAGCTGATCTTTTTCCAACTGTCGTAGGTGTAAAAGGATTAAAACAGATTCGCAACATTATTGTCCTTTCGCTCCTAAAGTACAACACCGACTGTAGATGACTTATACGAAAAAGCCCAAGCCGAAGACATACATTAAATCAAATTCATAAACACTTTAAGGCTCTTAACGTCCATTACATTGTCATTCACGGCTTTGAGCAGGAGATTATCTCCATTACTTTTCCAGTGTGACACCATTACGAGAGCATGTACAGAAAACTGGGCTAATCCACCGCAGAGCCCTTGGCATAGTGCACGAATCATGTCAAGCAGAATGTGGCACAATCATAAATGAATCTAAGATGATCACATTCAAAAAGGCTCATCCAGGGTTTCTATAGATGCTAATATAAGAGCATTAATATACAGTCAGCAATCTTCTGTAAAAAGCACATGCCCACAACAGAAAGAGGTAAGAACACACACTAACCCAAGCTTCCTCATACAGACCGCCACATTCATTCATTCAATCATTCATTCATTCAACGCTAGATATATCATTAAACTATTAGTAAATAATTCGCTATCAGAAATTCTTCTCTAATGGCTATAGAACTTCTCAAACTAAGACGAAACTAATATAAAGTTGTTACCCATTAATGAATCCATGGAATTTAATGAGGCTTTTTTGTAACAACTCTATTACATCCTCTCTCCATCCGTCAGGTTACCCTCTCTGTACCTTTCTTATGAGGCCCTTGTATCCATTGCATCTGAGCAAAGTCTGGCCTGCTGTCAGAGAAGTAGTCGGGCTGGTGGTAGTGGCTGAGCGGCACCTCCATGCTGCAGAACTCATTCTTGAACACCGGGTTGCTTGCTGGGTAGGCGCATGGGTAGGGCTGGCTGGGAGGCCAGGCCTGCTCCATGCAGGGAGGGTGGTGGTGCAGTGGCTGAGGCTCGCAGTGGCCGAAAGCAGGGCCCTCACCACCGTACATACAATATTCTCCTCCACCTGGCACCGTGTAGCCCCCATTAACGCCATGGGGGAGCTCGTACATGTCTGACATACAGTAATTCATTACTTTAAGGTCTATCAAGGCACGGCAATAGCAATGGTCGTCTAGCTAGCACCACATTCACATCAAAATGACAACATTAAGCCTTAAGGGCATTAAAAAATGGTAATAGATGCATACAAAGTACCGTCATTAGAGCTTATAGACCATTAGATTCTTACGTAGTATAAGCAAAAAGCTGAGCAGTCGAGTAGTGGATGGCGTGAAAGGTGTCCAGAGGACACCGGGCCTTATATATCGAGGAACACCCGCCCCACCTGCCCCTTGCCCTGCCAAATTGGAAGGAAGATTTATGACTACGCGCTCTTCTAATCTGACTCTGGACAAATCCTGGAAGTGTGGCAGACAGGGGTGATGCTCCTTCAGATTAGAGTTGTTCCTCATCAGCCATCTTTACCACATTGCTTCGCCACACAGAAACCCAATCGCACATATCTTACCACACCCGAGCTAACCCATGCTACTTTTTAATATGACAATATGCTGTTATAAGTGGATAAGACACTTTTATTATCAGTATTAATATCTGTATCTGACAAAATCGTGGTCAAGATGATAGGATTAGTGTCAAAATCCTCAAAAGCCAAAGTCGCTGGATCAAGCAACGAGGCGCATCATTACCAGGAAGGATATTGATTTCCAATATGAAGCGCTCCATGACCTCATGTGATGTTAATCTCTGCTAAATGATATTGATGTTATTCTGGATTATCTTGAGTTGGCCACAGTGGACACTTATGACATCTTACAGTATGTGTTAAACCACCTTTTGCGTTAATATAATGTAGTAATGATGTTTATTTGGCCACAGAGACAAGGATCGGACTTATTTAGAATCAATTCAGTGTACAGAAGGACATTCCTTGTACAACATATCTCCTGCATACTGTCTTCAGCGTCTAAGATTGCAGTATGAAAGCGTGTACGTAACATTTGCTGTATTCACTAACGATTCTGAATTAGATTCTAAATCAGTTAAATTCACAGACATTCAAATATAAATTTACAATTTGTTGTAGCACCGTTATTGATGTATAATTTTTATTAGGAACATTTAATATGTGACACTGAAGATAAACAGAGTAACTTTACGTGGAAGTAAAAGTTGTTCGTTGAATTATTTAATTTAATTATATAAAAAGCTATATTTGACATTCAACTTTGAGAAGAATAATAGGTGCTTAAATTCTATAAATATGTTTTGTGGGCAAACATTATATGCACAAACCCTAAAAGAAGGAGATTTTTTTGAAGAAGGAGGTTTTATTGTATGAAAATAACAACAATAATTAAAACACAAATTTAAATCACGAGCAGAATCGTGGCTTCAGGTTCAGACAGCCCCAAACCAGACAATAAAGCGATCAACATGTAACAGCTGTTTATAGCCGGGGCCTCTGAGGCAAATCTGCTTCTAGCCAGAAGCTGATGCCAGTTTAACTTTTTGATGAGGTGATGTCCTCACACGTAGGTTTAATCTTTCGGGGTATTTTGCAAAGCACCTCAACTGACAAACAACTCCAGACAAGTGATTATCGTGCCAAATAACAGCCACTTGTTTTTATTCTCTCTTTCTCTAATTAGTTAGGCGAGGGAAGAAAAGAGCTGTTGTAAAATGATGGCGAGAATCTGCCAATTAGAGAATAATGTAAATGTTAAACAATTTAAAATGAATAGAAAAACACACAAAACGATATTCCATAAAAGCTATTTGGCCTCAACTTTGTAGCAAGTCCTTAACAAAGAAGTTAACGGACCGATTCTGTGGAGGTAGCACCAGCGGTCATAACTTTGTTAACTGTTGTCAAAGTATGGATTAAGAACGGTTTTCTTGGAAACTGCTTTGCCCACTCCTAGTGCCCTTCTCACAAGCTTGGACATCTCACCACTTAAGACCATTATTCTAATTTAGGACTGACCATTCACAGTCATTCAAAATGAACAAGCCAATTATCCGGGAGTATCAATACAGCCACTTAATGTGCTATCCACAGCACTAGTCAACCACGTAGAATAACTAAGATTTAAATATTGCTCTTACCTTATATTCACTTTCACATGCAGACCATTCCGGCAGAATGTAGTCCATCTGGACTTGACAAATGTAGATGTGTCCCCAACGACTACCTGTCTATTCAAGTCCGGTGCATTACATCCATGTCCAGCGGTGTCTGGCTCAGGACCCTTTCCACTATTGATCACGATCAAAAAAGAATGTAAAGGTCAATCAATTGACCATCCTTATCGACTGAATAGCTACAGAACATTTCCGCAGCCTCTAAAAGCTCTACCGAAGCGTCCCTGTGGTCCAGACGTGTGTCGAAACCAGAGCTGTGTGCTCAGTTCGGCAGCTCTTGCTGATAGTGGACATACAAGCGAGCTTTTGTACCCATTTATTCCCTCCCTGATCGATCACTTAAGGTCTCAGGGGTTCAAAGCTGGTCATGTACAATTTTCAGATAGCAGGCCCTCACAGCGCTGGGGATAGGGCCTGGGTTGACATGGCTTCTTGAGCCAGATGTCCCCAGAGACATGGTGTTACCTGAAAAAGACACGCTGCCTGGGCCACCTTCCCCTTGGAGGAATCAGGGTGAGCTGAGGGAAAGCAAACAAAACATGGGCCCGTCCCTAGAGGACTCCGACACCCCACCTAGTAATAATTACCGCCAGATTAGACTTGATAGGAGAGGTCAGTGCTGCTCTACACATTAAGAACCACTGATATCAAGAGTACAGGTGTCATTGACGTATCAATACACAAAGGGCTGAAAACCCCGCCATCAACAAGCCTCTCTTATTGATCTTCTCAGTAGTGGCAGGAGGTTTGGATCAATAGGATTATTAATTTTGGCGGTAATCTTGCTGCCTTTCAAGGATGTCATAATGGGACGAACATTAGGATAAGTACTCTGTCACAACATGAGCAAAAACCACATATTCATTTAGGTCCCAAAAGGTTATAATCTGCTTAAATGTTTCAAAAGATATGACAAATGAAATGCCCTCCACCACCTGGTTAAGTCCTGTCTTATCAGGCAGTCTTTTCCCGCCTCAGACTAAGTCTTGCCTTAGTTTAAAAAAAAAAAAAGGTTTAGGATCACAGTCTGGACAGTGTTGTTGTAAATGTATTAACAATTTGGACGGTTAATGTTACATTGTTAATCAGCTGTGGCAGATGTCAAGTAATTCATTCAGAATCCAAATACAGATGTAGAGAGTCATGCAAAACATGTAGAGATTTCCTCTAAAATACAAGTAAATTTGGACTTCTCTCGATAATACATTCCAAAAAGATACAGACAGAAAATATGTCCATTTTAATAACTGTATTCATCTTTTAATATACTGCAAAAAATAAAGCTTGTTACGTTGATTTCTCTTAAATCTAAATAATATATCTAAAATGTGTCATTATGAGATTGTTGTGAATCTATTTTATAATTATTATTATAATATTATTAATATTATTATATTTTATTATATATTATAATATTAATATATTATTATAATATTATTATTATTAGAGTTTTTTATGTAAGCATTTTACCTAGTTGCAGATAATTTAATTAACAAGAAACAGTCCTCCAAAAAACAGGATACTTCAAAAAGACAAATAATTAAAATAAGCAAAATATCCAGAAAGTATTCATCTTATGATTGCTATTTTAATGATATATTTTGAGAATAAAATTCTTACAATTCTTACAGCAATGTTATTATGAGAGACAAACTAACATATTGACTAGATTTAAGAGAATTTCAATAGAAGGTAAAAGAAGATATATATTTTTTGCCCATGTAAGCAAAAGTGTCTCATTTGAAGTGGACTGTACTTCTACAGAGTATTTCAGACTGGCACTTGCTGCTAATGAGGTTCGGATCAGGTCAGAGGTTAAGTGAATAATCTGCTTCCCTGGGGGCTAGGCCGCCCAAAACTCGGGCTTCAGGGATAAACACTCGTGGTGTCATTTTTTCCTTTTATTTATTTTTTTAATTAAGTAATGCTATATGTTTTTATAGCAAAGGATTACTGGGTACCTATGAGAGTGATATCTGAAAAAAAGCATTTACACCTATACTTTATTTAGTAATAACTATATTCAGTTAAAAACTTTACATTATTCAGTAAAAACTATAAAATTTTCATTAAAGATCAATCAACTTAAGACTACAGGATATTTTTATAAAGACTATGGGTTATTTTATAAAGACTATAGAATATTTTATAAAAACTACAGGATATTTTAATAAAGACTATAGGTTATTTAATAAAAGCTATAGGATATTTTATAAAGACTATAGGTTATTTAATAAAAGCTATAGGATATTTTATAAAGACTACAGGTTATTTAATAAAAGCTATAGGATATTTTAATAAAGACTATAAGTTATTTAATAAAAGCTATAGGATATTTTATAAAGACTATAGGTTATTTTAGAAATACTATAGGTTATTTTGTAAAGACTATAGATTATTCAGAAGTAAAGACTACAACTTATTAAAGACTATAATATATTCAGTAAAAACTATTATTTAGTAAAGACTACAATATTTTAAATAGTCTATACATTTTATAACAATAATAAATGATTCAATACTGCTATAATTTATTCAGTAATGGTGACAGATTACTCAGTAACTGCTATAAATTATTCAGTAAAGACTATAAATTATCCAGTGTAAGCTACACATTATTCAATGATGATGAATTATTCAGCAATTTTAAATTGTTTAGTAACTAGCAAATAAGACGAGCAGCAGTTTAGTAATGAAGGGTAGCAACTGAAGTGTATTTGTGTAATTCTTTCTTGTTAAGGTGAAGATCTTTTTTTACTGAAGCAGGAGTAGAATATTTCATAGATTATCAGTGTTAGTAATAAATGAAATACACACTTATACGTCTGACACTTTGTAAACCCTTCTTTCTGGAAACAGACACCACAAATATTCATTTAAATTCACCACCAAAATAAAACCCTTGTTATGCTTAATGACCTCAGCTTGCATTTACAACATTGCTAAAGACGTTCATAAACGGATTTTCTGTGAGTCATCACAAGCCGGCTTATAAAGATTCCGAGAAGTTGCATTAGTAAACAAACAAAAATAACATCTCTCTTAACCACCGGTGCCACACAGAAGAAAAGAGTACGCGTAAGAGCTCTAAACGTTCTTTCCTGCAAAGTGTGTCACTAATAAAATGCAACATAATGTTTTCTTCAAATGCATTTAAACTGTTCATATTATTTATTCTTTTAATTTTCCTGGAAAACATCTGAAAAATGCTATAAAAATATTTATTTTGTTTATTTGTTTGTACCAATGTGTGCCAACACGCTGAAAGTATATCTTACAGTATTATTCCTTCTCACCAAAAAAAAGAACCCTTACAAAGTAAGCTCCCAGCATATGACACTGCTAAAATACTGCTAATATGCTTTTTGTTACAAATCAATACTACTAATTCAAGTATAGTTGCTGATTTACAAGAATACCAGTAGAAGTAACCATGTTTCATTGTCCAGCAGTTTGCCCATGTTTATCAGAAGAAGGGATAATGGAGCAGACTGGAGGAGAGCCAGAGCCACGCTGTTGATGAATCATACATATACGATACAATAACAAGTTTAGGATTTAGGTGTAGATGTAGATGAGGACAAGGTGCCAAATTTGTCCAACAACAACAGTAAACATACAGTATATTCAAATAATAGCTTTTTATGTACAAATACAATCGTTAGTCTTTTGTATTTTAGTATTTTGGCTGGAGAAACACCATTTAGCATTTTGTATAAGATAAGATGCATATGTACATAATTTAATTTATAGAGACATTTATTCAATGTTTCTTCTGAAGTCAATGGGGTTTGTCCTTGCAATTGCTACAGTAACAACCTCTGCTTTTCGGAGAAGAGATTATGCAGGTGTAGGAACATGTGAGGATATAACTGCATTCAGCCATAAGAACAGTGAGAGCAGGTTCTGGGTGGAGCACCATGACTCCAGAAAACACATTCCCCCTCTTCAGCCCAGTGCTGGTAAACCCAGGTTCATGTTTGCCTGCTTCAGACTTCAGACTCATTCTACAACCAACGCGAGTAATAAACACAAGAAGGCCTGAACATACAGTGCAGCTTAAATAGGCAGAAGAAATTACCCTACATTAGGACATAGCTTAGCCTAAAATTAAATAATAACTTTTTTTTACATTTTAGTACCAATGTATAGACTAGTCCAAGCCATCTGCAACAATAATGTGCATTGTGCTACATGTATGAAATATTGCTAAGAGGTAAAGTTTAGTCTCCTCTGCATATTAAACACGGCAGATAAATGGAAGGACCTGCATTACATTCAAATCACTAACGCTTGACCACTGGCTACTGTGACTCTCCAAACTTTCGCAGCTCTGTTGCTGTTTTTCCCTGAGCTTGGGGTGATGTGCTGCATGCGTCGGCCGGGCAGTAGTGGCCTTGACCTTGACAAAACAAATACCATAACGGTGTGTGTGCTAGTAGAGCCGGATTTGTCGAGTTCAATAACTGCTGTGAGGACAGACGTGTTCTCCTCTGAGGAAGCGTCTCTCAGGGGCCCACAGTGAAGCAGATGGCAGCCAAAGCAGTCATGATATCATATACACCACAGTCATTCTCTCTGACACTTCCATACTGCTGCTGTCAAACACTCACTGAACATGCACACACACACACTCATACACACACACACGCACGCACACACGCACACACACACGCACGCACACACACACACACACACACACACACACACACACACACACACACACAC
>JBBIGC010143915.1:0-19839 GCA_037576955.1 Lepidarchus adonis | reverse complement strand
TGTGTGTGTGTGTGTGTGTGTGTGTGTGTGTGTGTGTGTGTGTGTGTGTGTGTGTGTGTGTGTGTGTGTGTATGAAAGGTTCCAACACAGGACTGTGTTTGTAGATGGGGTAGAGACTGTCAATACTGTTTCATTTTATGACTCTTTTAGTAAACACATTTACCCACCAGTGTGGCAAATCTTCTAAGAGCTACTTGCTAAACTGAAAATCTATCTGCGTTTGGTGCTGAAAAGGTGTTAATTTCAGACCTGGGTAATGCTAACCCCCCACCATGTTGCTAAACTAAATTAGTGGTGGATTTTTTCCTTTACAAAGTCTTAAGGGTTGCTGACTGGCCATTAACGACCTGCCTGAACATACTTTACTGAAGATAACCCAGGTCTGGTGATGTTTAGGGGTCACAGACCCCAGGCAGTCATTGATTTCAAAGCATTTGCAATCAAGTCCAAAACTTGACAGCTCTGTTGAACAATTTTAGAGAGCTTTCTTGAAATAGGAGATTACATAGTTCAATTCATATAGATAATTCAAAAGAAGATTATGCCTTCCATTAAAACTGACATTCCACTCTTTAACCAGTCATGTTTATTTTAAATGCAAAGTCCTGAAGTACAAGGCCAAAAAACACCATTCATTTTCTTGTCCTAACAGTCCACATGAACAACTTTTAACTAGACAAAGAGATGACCAGTTGTCCTACATTGGAGTACAGCATAGTGAAAAATCATTACATTCAGTGATTTTTCTTGAATGCCTGCACTGCATTATTTTCTCTTACCTGTGAGTAAGGTGGAGAATCTTGTTCGCTTAACAGATGAAAGCCCCAAAACTTGTATTTTTTAGCAAGTGCAGGGAACTGCAGATCCTCTGGAAGTTCAACTAGGTCAGATCCATCTACAAGCTCCATATTTCCATAATCAACGTATGAAACATCAAACTAAACAAGATAAGCAAAAACAGTGAATGACCAGTTATGGACAGACTTAATTGCAGTGATTATGCTTCTGCAGTGTCATTTCCACATTCAGAAACAAAATATATTATGACTACCCAGAAAGAAAATTGCAGGACAGAAGAGTTCAAATATATTTAATCATTTCAGCATCTGCTCACCTTGTCATCTACCTGCTGCTGCACTTTGCACCTGTACCAGCATCTGTCCTCTGAGTAGCAGGCACCATAAAACTGCAACATAGCAAAGATGTATAGATAAGCAAAGGGTGTCATCGAGTCTTTCCTATTATTTGACTAGTTTATCCTTTAACCCACCTTCTGTGGGCTTGGTCGTCCCGTTAATCTAGGTGCAGTGGGGCATTTTTGTGAGAGGATTATATCCATCTCCTCTGCTTCTTTGTCCTTGGTCACATTCTTAAGAACGGTGCAAGTTAAATGAACATTAATCAGTGCTTTTACACATTTAAAGTGGGTGAGATTTACCAACTTAAACGCAAATTATATCATTTGCAGAGTAAGTGAACTAAAGGGATCTTAGAATTTTCCCGTTCCACCTTAAATGTTGCAGCAGATGTATTGCATGTATTGGGGATCAAGGTGTAACTGCGGTACAAATTAAGGTGGAATTACGAAATTCGATTGGGAAATTGTTGAACAAGGAAGAAATTCGAGTAAGAAGCCTCTTTTGGGTTATGATCGCCAAGAAGCTAACCTGTTCCATTACCTGAGCCCAGAAGGTGATGGCATCCACAACATGGGTGGCCACGATCAGCTCCACTGAATCATCAGAATGAGAAAGAAACTTTGCTGTTGATGAGAGCATTTAGGGACACAAGGCAATAGCACTATTTTTGAAAAACAAGTAGCTAAAGTTTTGAAAACCGTAAGCTACTGTCTTACGTTTTTCTAGCTCAAATTCCAAAGACTGTTCCATATGGCGTCGTCCCTAAAACATGGCACAGGTGGAGAACAGAACAATATGGCGCCCGAATGTTATAATAATGTCGGGCAAAGAACACGCATAAGCACTCTGCTCAGAATGAAGAGATACCAATTAAAATACATAGATGTCTAAAGGCTTTCAACTCTATTTACAGCATAATGTACAATTTAATTAAGTCATACATTTTGGTAAAGTCCTCTGCCACTAAGCTAAGTATGAAGAAGCTAAGCTAACTAGTTTAGCTAGTTCACGCGCGCGCAGGAATAACGCGAGCCATGTCAGAACGGTAGGAACTTACTGATTGTGATGTTTACTTGCCTTTTTATGTATAAGTATGTCTTATATTACATTATATACTGTAGTCTGTCAATTCGATGAAACCAAACTTAGTGTTCACACAGGTTAGTTTGGTTAACTCCTTCATTTCCGTTTTATTCAGTGGATCATATGAGGGTGGGAGTTGCAGTTGCACTGATCCTCTCATCTGTTTTAAACACCGATCATCCACAACATTAACACCACCTGCTTAATAACGCCAAGCCAAAACATCTGACTGTGTGTTCAGACCCCTTCAACAACCTCCTGATGTTTGCACCTCTGGATCTTCTGGACCGTTTTTTCTAACTGCTTGCGTTATAGCTGCATATTCTCTTATTTATCTACTTTTCTACTTGTGGGATAATCTGGTTTATGTTTTTAGACTAATAATTATAACTTAACTGCACAGTCTGGAGTGGATCAGGAGGAATTTCACTGCTTGTTGTACGTGTATTACTAGGCTGTGATGAATAAACATCTTGAATATTGAATCTTGAATTTTGAACATAATACCGATTTCCGGCCCTGCACCACAGGCCCCAGTGCAACACCCATCCTTTTTTGTTGCATGTGACAAAATGCAAGACTCTAAGTTATAATACTTTCATTGATAAAAAAAAGTTGTCATATTTCCATCATCAGTCAGATACTCATGAGGGAGATAATGAATTACCCAAATGTCAGAAGAGATTTAGAAATGTTAGCTTGTTTGTGCTCACAGTTCAGTGGATCTTCAAAGAGCTACATTTCATGATTAAGTATGAGATCTTTCTGTTTTTGTGATTTTTCTTTCAATATGAAGTATGTTATTAATTGTCATCAATCTTTTGGTCCTTCTGTTTCTTCTACATGCAGGTAAACTGACACTGAACTCTCACAATGCATGTAGGAAATTGACTTCACTGTGGGAAAGTTTAAAGATAACTAAAGAAGCTGTGGTCCAGGTTTGTCTCACTATGTTGAATAAATAATAGTCCTTTTGAATCGGCATAAATATTTGGCAATGTTTACAGTTTACTGTGCCAGATGAAATAATAGTAATGTTTCGTGACTGGGCTCAAAACAAAATAATGTTAATTTAATTGTTGACTGTAGGAAAATAATGTATTAAAAATAACTCCGGACAAAAAAAAAATGTCCATGTGTTTCCCTTTCTAACAGCTAATGTGTTCCTGTGGAGCAGCACATTTTGCTACCACCATCTGTGGACTATGTTTGCTTCACTCAGCTAAGCTTCATTTCTCTGCCTCCTAGGTCTGTTAAAAGTATACTGTTGATTATAATATATTGCTTCACATTTTGTTTAAAAACAGGAGGTTATAACTTTCAGTTGTTATATAAGAATGCATTTTACTTTAATACTATTTAATGTTCTTTTTCTCTACAACTGTGTCACAAATGGTTCCCTATTCTATACTCAGTGCAGAATTAAAATACTGGTTCTGCAACAGTGTGCAATAAGCCTATAGCCATATATTGATACACAACAAGTCTGTATTGGAGAAACTATGTTTTACCTGGTTGTAGAAACCAAAGTTTCATATCACTACTTCGTGATTATAGGATGCAGTATTCCATTGAGCAAGCTGTACCACTGTAAATATTTAACAATTTAACTTGGATGAATTCCTGGTCATCTACACATTTAGAGTTCAAATAATACATTGAAAAAAAAACAGATTATTGTTCTGTTAACTCAAATGGTTAAGTAAATCTAGATCTGCAGATAACAATAAAATCATTTTTCTTTATTAAGCATCTCCTGAGCATGGCTCTTAGAGGTTTTAATATAACTAAATGCAACCAAAGTTACTTTGAGTTGCCAGATTTTTTTGGTACACATAAGGCATATCTCAAATCATAAGGCCTTTTTTCATAATGTCTGGAATAAAGACACATTTTTTATTGATTTGCCCCACTGCTCTTCAGTGTAAAATTTTAAATCATACAATTCAGATTTTTTCTAAACTTTTTATTTCTGTTAAACTGAGCTTTTTCCACCTTTTATTATAAACTAGGACGTAATGTAATGTAGCAAAGAGCTGAAAAAGTTTGAAAGGCTGGATGCAGTGCAGTGCATCGTCAATGATCTGATCTTTGCTTCGCGTTGCTTTTCAAGTGATGCATTTTGTAAGATCTATCTATTAACTGAACTCTTTATAATAAAAAAAAACATTGAACTGATTTTAAAACAATTTACTATTGATGCCTGATGGACATTAATCAAAGTTTAGGGGCATAAAAACTAAAGGCTGCTTCTCCAGTCTTCTTTAGGTTAATTTTATAGACCTTCAGTAAAGCAGGGTTTGTAGATCTTAAGGCCTAATTTGGGGTGTATTCCACCAGACAGTTTATAATGTATGCAGGCGATAAAACATTTAGAGCTTTATAAACCAGTAGGGGGATTTTAAAATCTATTCTGAATGAGACCGCTAGCTAATGAAACTAAAACAGGAGTTATATGTTCTCTTTTTCATACATATCAATACTTTGGCTGCAGCGTTGTGATCTGTAGCCTGTTAATGGTGTTTTTTGTTAAACCAGTGAACAGAGCATTATGTTAGTCTAGTCATGAAAAAACTAAAACATGGAGCAGTTTTAAAGCATCCTGTTGTTTAAGAAAAGTTCTAAATCTAGATATATTTCATAAATGGAAGGAAAGTGTTTTAATTATTTTATGTATGTGTGATTTAAAGCTTAAAGTGGAGTCAAAGAGAAGACCCAGATTTCTAATGTCCTCTTTTGATTGTAGAGCTAAGTTTTCTAATTATTTTAAAATACGTGCTTTCTTTGATTCATTGCCAATTGTAAATTATTGTTATTTAGTGGACTTGTATCATTTGGGTTCATAAATATGTACAGTTGTGAATCATCAACACAGCTATGATAATTTATTCAACGTTTTCTATTTACTTGACCCAATGGCAGCATGTATAAGGAGAAAAAGAAATGGGTCAGGTGTGTGTTAAACCATTTTAATACAAACAATTTTAATGCAAAAACGCTTAAATTACAGTTTAGAATGTACACTTTAATCGCATCTGAATTATTTTAATTGAAATTTTACCCTGAGGAGCAGAGGTATTTGTCCCAAACATTATGGAGGACTGACTCTTGCCCAGAGGTGTGCAGCATTATCTACAAAGGGCTGGTGTGGCTGCAGGTTTTCGTATGAAAAAAGAAGCTTACTTGCTTCTGCTTGTTTCAGTAGTTGCTCTCAGTCTTCAGAAAGTGGATTGTGAAGCTCCTGCACCTGCTCCTGCATTGTTGGAATGAAGACCTGAAGCCTTTCATGCACAACCTTCTCATTTGATGGGCAGACGATGGAAACAACCCAATTTCATGTGCGAGTAGTCGAGGCCAAATCTGCTGTATGTGGATACTATATGTAAGCACATGGGATTTTGTGACATCACAGAGAGTATTCAAAAACGCAGATTGTGCAGAATGTTAGAAGTCCTTTATCAGTAAAAAACAGTAAGGAGCCACATTTTTCTGTGATATGTCCCTTTAAACACTTGAAAGATCTAAATGGGAAGTAAGTAGGTTTGAAAATGTAAATGTGTACAATACATGGGAGATCCAGTAAGACTCTGGCTGTTTCATTGTGGAAATTAATTGTGCTTTCGAAATTTAGCAAAAGACATTTTGAAATATTTGATCTCTATTTTGAAGCTTTGTACTTTAGTTTGTTTATTTCAACGAAATATCAAGAAAATGCTTAAGACAATGTGTAATGTTGTTTATGTAGCTAATGTAGTTCTTATTTATTGACAAATATTTTCTATAACAAGGCACATTAGAGACCAGGCAGCAACAAAAAATAATATATACAATATACCTTCAAAAAAATAAAAAAGGGTAGTTGCAATCAACCAATAAACCTAGATAGAAAATAAGAAATAAGATGAAATATAAATCTGAAGAAAGATTAATACCAGGATTACTGCAAATGCAGTTTTAGCTAAATTCCACGGATTATATTCCTATACTGTTCGAATTCCTTAAGAAGTCTTCAGTATGAGGGTGCAGAGGTATTAATATGCTAATAATAGCTCATAATTGTAGAATAGTATCCATAAGAAGCGTCTGTTCAGAGCATCATCTTGTAAGGCAGGTCTTGGCCCCGCCCCTCCATGGCTGTCTGTAGTTGTCACGCCCTCTCGGCCCTCCCTCTGCGAGTCAGATCATTTCGGGACGGCTCGTATGTTGAAGTCGTTGGGTTAGAAGATGTCCGCCGCGGGTGCAGGGGGTTGCGGACCCGGACCAGGACCCAGTGCTGGTCCTGGATCCGGGGCCTCCAACCCACGTAAGTTTAGCGAGAAAATAGCCCTGCACACGCAACGCCAGGCCGAGGAGACAGCCGCTTTTCAGGAGGTTATGATGGACATTACCTAGACACGGGTAAGTCAGGAGGGAAACGGGGATGTCTCGCGTGAAAAAAAAGAGGCCTGTCATCTGCCGAGCTGCGAGAATGGGGTGAAATGGGTGAAAACGGTATCCTATTTATTCTTATATACCATAAGCAGCTGTCTGTGGTAGGGGGAGAGGCGTTTCACTGTGGCAGCCACAGAAACCGGTGTTTGTTGCGCTGTTAGCATGCTAAGTGTGTAGCCGTTAGCTAAAGCGGCTAATGAGAGGAGTGTTGTGTGAGGCGGCTACTTAAGTGGGGTTAAAGGTTTCTCGTCTGGTTGGAGTTTCACGCCTCAACTAACGCCGTTGCCTGAACCTTGGGAAAAGAATCGACTAGTGAATGCTGAAGAAACACTACCACGTTGACGTACTGCACGAAATGGCTAACGATAATGCTCACAGAAGCAGGAAGCTACCGTTAGCAGACTGGGTGTCTGTCTCGCTGCTAAGTTGACTGCAGTGAGTGTCAGGCTTCGTTTTAAAACATGCTCATTTTAGTGCGTTTTGTAAACAAGTCACCTGATTTATTGCACGTGTTAAGTTGAGTTGGTATGTTTGCGTAAGAGTACTGACCAGATAATCACGGTAACTTAGTTAACAAGCATTGGAGTCCAAGTTGCTGGAGAACACTGCCTCGTCACCCGAGGGGAGAGAAGAGAAGCAAACGAGACCCAGAAGTCCACTTCGATGGGTTCATATGCTTAGGCTGTTAGCAAGCTGTCACCAGAACCACCACTTCACTCCAAATTTACATCACGATTTTCATTCTTGTATTCTTTAGCTGGCGATATGGTCTACCTGTTTCATATGCGCTCATTAAAACTAGTAATAAATAGATTTACTCTCATGCTTAATGTGAAATATAGGTAAAAGAGACTACAGAGGTTGTCCTGGGTTCTGACATTCAGTGATCGTGGGTCTTACCCCATAGAGACAACATGTCAATAGAGGAAAACCTCGCTCCTCAATGGGGAAACACTCAGCGAAGATGAATGGGAGAAAATGAGGGACACAGCAGCTTTAACATAAGGTGTCTGTCTATTCTGTCTTCTATTTATTTGACCCAATGGCAGCATGTATAAGGAGAACAGTAATGGGTCTAATATATTACACCACATAAGTATGTAGTAAGTATGCTCCAATAACAATGCTACAGTAACAAAATACTTTCTTCATTTCAGGTATGTGTCAAACCATTTTAATACAACACATCGTCTGTACATTGTTATCGCAATATCGGTCACTGCAGTACTAATATCGCACATGCCTGCAAAATGCAAATGAGATGCTAACCAATCACAGGGCTTTTTAGGACTTTTCTTCGGAAGGGCGGGGCCTAGACTGTTGTAGGATAAAAAAGAAGATATTTTTGTAAATGTGTTGGTTTTGGGACCTCACAAAAACAATGATTTCAGGGGTCATCAACATTTTTTGAAACTGAGATCTACTTCACAGATACTAAGCCATACGAAGGGTTACCAGTTTGATACACGCTTCTTAAATAAATTGACTCAGTTTACATTTTGTTATTTATTATTAATGATGAATTAAACTCCTCTATGTGAATCTGATCATGTTTATGTCTTAACAAGGTAGAAATCGGATAATATTAATATTCAACACTTTATATTAATCACAACAATTGCTTAAATTTTCAAATGATCACTTCTACAACATTTTTGTGACATGTAGTGAAGTGTCTCCACATTGTTCTGCTTCACGAATAAGACACATGCCAGTTTCTTTCACAGTATTAATAAAAAACTCTTCTTTCTATTCACTACAAACAATACATTTTCTTTTTTTTCTGCCATGTTTTTGGGATAAGAAAAATCACAATATACTGCATCACAATATAACCAAACTTATATTGTCATTTTCAAATATAAATACATTTTCAAATATATTAAATGCAAATGTGATTAATGAAGAATAGCAACAGGATAAAATATTATCCTGTAATTTTAGATGCTGCTCACTGGTGAGTTTTTGGAATAGGCCCATGAGCACATAATGTGGTCCTTGGGGGCACCATGTTCATGACCCCTTTTTTAAAGCTTAGTTTCTATTTATGGGCTGTATGGATAGGGACATTGTGAAGCTTTAACAATACTTACATAATTAGCCTTTTTAGTTAGAAATGTGACCTGCATCTTTGAATACAGTGAAAAATATCACAATATGTAACTGTATAATCGCAATAATGATATTTTGTCCATATTGTGCAGCCCTAGTCTATTTCAATAGAATTTTGAGAGAGGTTTGGGTATGTAGAGAAAAAAAACTTTACTTGTGTCCCTTTTTGCACCAAAATCAGCCAGAATAAAAAAAGGTGTGTGAATTGGTCATCTTTCATCATTGTCATCGTGGATCAGAATGGTACCCTTTTATATTATCAGCACTATAGACTTTGGCGAAAACAATGGCAGGAGACTAATGTTAGTGCTTTCCAGAAAGCTTTTTAAAGTGGCCCGTGTGGAAAAGTGAGAAAGTCATTGTTGCCCTACGAGCATGAAGGTCCACCATAGATTGAGTACTATGGTACCGGTAGCTAATCTAGTACAAGCTACTGTAGCAAGCCAGATGACTAGCTAAACTTATTAATCTGGGATTAATTTTATACAAAAATAAAAAATAAATATTCAGATAGAGAAATAATAAACAGTTGACCTACATGGCAGTAAATGTCTGCAGCATATGTACATGATATGTCTCAGAAGATCCCCATGACTAGAAAGCCCTCCAGTCAAGATACATATGACGTCTTTTTGGCTTAGTTTTGCATCTTGTAATTCTGTAAAAGCTTTAAATCAGGTTTAATTATCTTATTTGCTGTGTGACCCAGCTTGCAACAGCTTTTTATGTTTGAGATTTTAGTTTTAAGACAAAGAGAACTGCAGTGAAAATCAGTGGAAAGTGCAGTGTTGTTTTCCCCCCATGGCATGGGCTTGACCTAAATGCACACTCTATGCTGGAGTTTCAGGCAACTCACTCCTCCTTCAGTAGTTATCGTTTAATGAGCTTAAGACCCACCAGGTAGGGGATGGTTATAGTACAGCGGTAAGCAGATGCCGAGTGTTGGCCTCAGGTCTTAAGTGATGTAATCACCCACCTTGCAGTTGTCCTATTACTATAACTGATTATTTGATGATTTCATTTCTTTTCTTTTACTTCTTTCAACACCGTTTCACTGCAGCAGTGTGGGTGATGTTTTTGTTTTTGCATACAGGCAGTCTAAAAGCAGCAACATGCTTTGGTGAGACAGCAATTTTGTGGTGGAGTTTGGCTGCTTACCTCAGGTTGCATACTAGTGTTAACATTTGTACCATATTTTGGGTCATGAAGACCTTATGAATAACTTATACTGGACAAAAACCTGTTCTCTACTCTGCTTAAACTGCTGTGAACAGCACATACAGATGTCTCAGTTTAAAATTTCCATTGGTCATTTATATTGTGACAGTTTTATTTTTATTTTCTTCCACAACACTGTATCGGCTACATGAACACTTGAAATATTTGCACAGTCCTAATACCATCCATTACAATAATGTTAATTTGTTACTCTCTATTTAAATGAATAAGATGCTATTTTAAACTCAGATGTAAAACAATATGCTAAATAAATGGGGAAAGGAAACAGCATAGTATAGCATAGTACATTAGGAATAACTATTTTACAAAATATTGGTGTAGCGGTAGCAACTGCTTTCAAATGCAGCATTAGTGCACCTACCTATGCTGTGTTTAGAGAAAAAAATGATCATTTGATATTGATATTATTGTTATTATTAATATTATTGTACTGTTGTTAGTGCATTTATATAACTTTTTTATTTAGGGATCAGTTCCACATTTCAAAAGGAATAGGAAATGAACTACAACTGCTCCTATTTCCTTCCACTGTCCAAAGGCTTACAGATTATGTGGATTGGTTACTCGAGATTCCCTGTAGGTGTGTGTATTTTTGTGAATGGTAGTCTGTCTGTGTTGCCCTGTGATGGGTTGGCCTCCTGTCCAGGGTGAACCCTGCTTTAGCCCGTAGTCAGCTGGGTTCGCCTCCAGCTTCCCCTGCGACCCCGAAATGGGTTATGGATGGAGATTAATGTCGTATTCATTTATATACATTGCTCTAAACATTCCTGATTTACTGTAAATGTGGACAATGATACATATATTCTATTAATGCTTCAGGACGCCTATTTTGAAATACAACAGAGAAAATGAGAATTTTTTGACAGAACAATGTAAATCTGACAAATAATTCATACATTTAAAAAAATGAATAAAAACAAAACTTAGAAAGGATACCAAAGTAAAAGTCTATTATAAATGGCCAGACTGAAGTTTAATTTGTCCTTGTGATAACTAGGCTGTGATACTTTGGCTTTAACCAGTGATTTTTGGTCATTTCCATTAGATGAGGTTATTTATCATAAAAGTAAAAAAAGCACTGAAGGTTTAAGCCACACTAAATCTGGCTTCATGGTTTTTCTCTTTTGGGTAGACATACATGATTCACAAATGGGCTGCAGTCAGACTAAACTAGAGTTGCATTTGTCATTCTGGTTGATTAATTGTAGTCGCTGGAAATGCAGTGATGGAACCATGCTAGAATAAAATCAAAACAGACAGGGATATATAAAACGTATAAAACTGTCTTACCTGAGTTCATTGACCAATTCTGTTCTGTAGTAAAGTCATAGTGAAAATGGGATGATCTCTTTATCTTAAAATGCAAATGAAGGGAGAGATTTTCACCCACAACATTTTGCTCAAAATTTAAATGATTTTGCGTCACTAAGCGTTAGATCCATCATTTCAGAGTGCAGCTTGGGTTGTTGCTCAGATTTAAAACTTGTGAGTAGTTGGGAAAGATATAACGGTAAAAGTTTTTGTAAGTTTAAGTTTAAAAAATGTATATAAACTGCTATTATATAAAGTGCTATAAAGTCCTTTATATATTCTTCCATTTTCTGTAAAAACCTGCAAATGCTATGACTGTGTTTAAAGTTTCTAAGCTTTTTTACTCTGCTGTCATTACATGTCAAAAGTGTTTTATTGCCTTCATTTACTTAATGTTTTCAAGTGTATGTTTTATACTAGTTTGGATTGAAAAATGAAAAGAAATGTATACAGTGTTGAGTTGCCATACAGTAAAATTGATGTAGTGCAACGTTAGAAGTAAATTAATTCACATCTTTTTTCTCTTTCTAAAGTATCATGACCTCCCCCACTGTCACCATGTTTGTTGTTAGAATGATTTTGCCCTCTTGTGGACATCCATGCCAATGTAGCTCACATGTGAAACATGAAATGGATGTTTTTATTTTTGCACATATTGGCAACATAAATGAGGCTTTAGGTGTTACTAATGTTGTAGGGCGGTGTTGTGGTTGAATAGTTTGAGCATGGTACTATGGGAGAGTCCTTTTAAATGAAGTACTTCAGTTAAAAATAATGCACTTTTAAAGTTAGAATCTTTTAAAAGAAACTTACTGGTTCAGCGTCTGGGTGAGCTGAGCTATTTTGTAATTTTTTGTAATTGTCTATTGTGAACTGTTAGTACTACCTGTATTTTTTTATATTTGAAGCTGCCAGTATGAGTCAATGAACTCCGTGACAGATATATGTGAAGTTGCATTCTTTGGAAAACTGTGTATAGTCATAATGTTATTTATTTAGGTTGTGTGCTTGTCTTTTTAACTGGGAAGAATTGAGCTAGTTTTAATATCAGTGTCATTGTGAATATAACGTGTGTTTATACTGCATAGAAAATGTACAAGAAATCTCTTATAATGGAGAATAAAACTTATTAAATTATAACTATACATTGTAAAATAAAATCTAATATGCATTAAATTCAGAGATGGACAAAGTTTCTAACTTCATTACTTAAGTCCAATTCCACAAGTCAAATGTTACTCCAATACAAGTGAAAGTCAAATTTCACTTAAGTGCGGAAGTACTTGCTTCCAAAAATACTTAAGTGTTCAAAGTACAAAAGTAAAATATTTATTGCAGGAGTGCCCACAGTTTTTTGGCTTGCAAACTACTTTTACAGTGACTAAGTCAAAAGGATCTACAACCAAGAAAATGCTATAAAATCATGTATATTTACTTTACTCAGATAATGTCTTAAACTTTTAAACTGAATTGAATTACATAGTCCAGACACAGTTCCTTATCTTTCTCTCTTAGCTTTTTGGTGGGTAGTCAGTGTTGTACTTTTTAATGAACAGTCCAATTTTGATTTCATACTTGGTCCAGTTCCCTCACTCATTTTTAGACCCTTTCTTTAGGAGAAATGCATTAGAAGCTGCTAACTAGGTCATTTGTTAGCTGGAGTTTCGCAGTAGCTCTGTGATGCTGGTTACAAAAGGTTTCAGACTGGCTGTACTGTCAATCAAATGCCAAATGCTGCAGTGGGAATGGAGGATTGGCTAATAACCTCCTTTTTAATGATATGCGATCTATCCCACACTTCCTGCACTGTAGAATGAATAGAATAGAAAAACTTGTCTGACACGAGTGGTTACAGAAATTAGTCTTTCAACGTAATCATTCACACTCGCATAAAAACATAAAAACACATAAGACAGTAAAACATAAGGAACAATGAGGATCATAAGACCAATAAAAAGTATATACATGATAAAGACCCAGCTAATGCTTAAAACACAATTAAAAATCGCTTCTGGATTTTACTCCTCATCTTGTTAAGGACTGTTATTGCTGTTGGGATAAACGTTTTTTTTTAAATTACTTTCCTGGCCAGTGGGACTTTATCTCCTACCTGACAGGAGTAGACTAAAAGAATGGTGAAGAGGATGGGAGGATTCCTCTGTGATCAGGGTGGCTTCCCTGATCACAGAGCGCTCATACAGATTTGACCGTGAACGTTGAGATGAACCCATTATTTTACCTGCTGTTTCTATAATCGTCTCCTTACAGGTGAGGAAGTTATACCAAGATATGATATTGAATGTTCGGATGGATTATACGAGTGACAGATTGACCATAATTAAAATTTCTTTCCTAACATCCCTAAAATCCCTTAGCTTCCTAAGAAGGTGGAGGCGCCGAAGTGCTTTATTGTATATTAAATCCGAGTGTATTTTGAGGAGAGACAAGTGTCTTATCTCTGTCCCCAAGTATCTAACACTCTCTACTTGTTCAACCTGCTCTCCTTGGATAACTAAAGGTTTAAGGAGCTGAGACAAGGTAGCTGCCCTGTCTCTGCCCACACATCACAGTTCCTTTGTTTTTGAGAAATTTAGCTCAAGTGATCTGCCACTGAACAATGTAACCAGGTCATCCAGTGCTGACTGACACTGTACCACAGCCTCCATACTATCCACATGGGCCACCAAGGCCGTGTCATCTGCATATTTAAGGAGCTTCATTCCCTACTAGAGCCTGTTTGGAGTTGCCCTAGCAGAAGCGCCCCCTGGATGTAGCGTATTCAGTGGCTCGTTTACATTGCGTGGTCTCACATGCTCAGTACAGTTTATTTTGAAAGGCAGGGCTCCCTGATCAGCTCGTTTTCTGAAGTTACTCTGAAAGTAACGAGAACCTTGACATGAATCTAGTGAAATGTACGGCTAGGTCTTTCAAATGTTGCGAAGCGAAAGTTAAAAGTTTCCCAAAAAAGACCACTAGGTTGAAGCACAAATACTCAAAAACTGCACTTAAGTACCGGTACAATCCTCAAGTAAATGTACTTCATTACAGTCCACCTCTGATTAAATTATAATTGCTAACTTTTTTTTAAGGAAAAAATATATTCTCATTTGGGATTGAGAATTATGACTGTGAGATCATTAACCCATACACTCTTGATAAACTTGCATCTAGTGATGATGAAAAGGGGAGTTTATTTGTGGTAGAGGATGTGGTTAGTGGTGTTTGGCTGAGGGGAAGAATAAAACGCTGAGATCTAGATTGCACCATCCTGCCAGAGGTTGCCTGAGAAAAAAACAAATTATTATTTTAGAAATAATGCATTTTGTAAACAAAAAGACTTTTTTTCCAGTATCAAAATATCTTTTTTTCAGACTCTTCACACTGATGCCTGTGCTGTCTGGCAGAGTTAAATAATACATTATTGGACACTTTTTAATGACTGAACTGAAAGTTCAAAATTTTTTTTTAAAGAAGTAGTGCCACTGTATACATGACCGTAGTGCCACTGTTTACATGACCACATTACTCACATGTAGTGTTCATTATCACAATGACAGTGGTTAGTGGTTAGGACTTTGCCCCTGACTTCCGAAGGTTGCAGGATCAAGTCCCAGCCCGGGCACCACTGAGGAATCCTTGAGCAAGGTTCCCTCCCCACTTCACTGCTCCCTGGGCGCTGTTGATAGCTGCCCACTGCTCTACGTGTGCACGTGTGATGGGTTAAATGCAGAGGACAAATTTCGTTGTGGTGCACTGTGTGCAGTGGTGTGTTCACAATGACAGAAATTCACTTTCACTAATTCACTAATCCTGTTTCTCTCCCAAATTTCAGTGACACTTATCACTGTTTTTTTTTTTTCAGAGCATTCCCTTCTAAGCCCTCACAGATTTACAGATAAAGTTTCTATGGGTGTATACAGTGATGAAATCTGTCTTATGTATAAAAAGCAAAATTTAATTTATTCAGGGATCTGTTTGAATTGAATCATAACTCTTAACAAAGGCCATGATGGTGGCGTGCAGACAGCGCAAGGCTCAGCATTTCACCAAATTTAGCTAAATAATGGTAATCAATCTGTTTTTCTCCTGCGTGTTCACGCAATCCAGTTATACAAACTACTTGTACAACAGACAGACATGTACAAACATAGTTTTGGGCTTTCTGTTTCTGTAATGACTGACTGCTCACTTTGCACATAAATTATTTATATTGTGCATCTGCATATTCCTATAATATCTGTATTTCAACCACTATATTTGACTCTGCTGTAAATATTTGTTTAATACTGTACATATGACTCTCTTCTCTTTCACTATTTATAACATTAATACACTGTACATAGCTATAATCTGTATGTTTTATTCTCCATAATCAATTACTGTTCATAATGAAATGTAGCGTCAAAATACTGCACATTCCTGTAATTTATTCTGTTCTTTGCACTTTTGATTAGAGCCTAACTGCATTTCATTTGTACTCTTACTCTGCACAATGAAAAATCTAAACCATAATCTAATCTAAACCATTCCTACAGTAGCTTGAAGAACTGAAATGATCCTGGCTGGGCCTCCAATTTGTTAAACTGAAGCATGATTTTAATTATGGTGCAGGTTATCGTAGCTAATTCAACATGAGAAAGCAGAGGACTGTGCTGAAATGAACATGCCGTGTGCAGAATTGATTGGACACCACTTTGTCTCTTGTCCTTGAGCTTGGCCTATCTCATGTGGCCTTGTAATTGGATAGCACTCTGTGTGTTATTAACATTACATATGATTGATAAACATTGGTGCAGTGTCACATTGGCTCCAAAACAATATTGTCACTGTCACTTACGCTCATGATTTAATCCTTTGAAAGCCGTGGAATGTGAATTGCTCTTGGTCTGGGCTCATTGAAACAAAAGCTTGTTTGTAATATTTGGAGTGGGTTTGAAAAATGAGGCGGAGGAACACTGCTAGTACAATAGTGTTCATTGCAGCATGCTGGAGTGGACAGCAGATGAGTGCAGTACAAAAAATTACTGGGGTGACAACGTATTGGTCTTTTTTCTGATATCAAATGAAGTTTGTAAGCAACAACATTAATGGTAGAAATAGTCTTATATATAATGGCTGTGTATCTGTCAAAATATTTCTACAAAAAAAGATTAGAAGCATTATCATGATGTGTCCGTATCATAGTATCTCAACATATTTCATATGTTGCTCAGTACTATAATTGTAAAATGATCTCTTCCTCAGATTCAGGCTCAGAAGGTGCGACTGGCTAGAACACAGGGTCCGTACTATGGGGGCTCTCTACCAAATGTCAATCAGATCGGGAGGAACACGGCTGACCTCCAGGTAGGGCATTGCATGCGAGTTCATCAAATGGTTTGAAGCTCAGCCTGCTAGTCTTAAATTGTGGATTCAAGCAATGAGGAAGTGAACTTTAACTGTTTGTGTTTAGGCAAACAAGGCATGATAAATGTTTATCAAAACTGAACAAGTAGTTATACAATTCCACACACGCAAGGAACTGTGGTTTAGAAAGATGGCAACTGTGTACAGTTGTTTTCCTGTAAGAAGTCTGAGCAAAGAAGAGTACAGCTTACTCTGTGTAGAGAACTGTGAATTTTCTGTTGTTTTACTAATGAATGACTTCTGATTTGTTACTTGCAGCTTAATCACAAAATATTAAAGAACAAGAAATCTTTTTATTGTATAAAGTTATTAAATGGTTGATTGTTTACGTCCCCTGAAAAGACATTTATGTGTATGTACATTTGACCCCTTTGGGTGAGCCAAACCTTTATTTACTAGGTGTGTTCCCTTAGGTCCCATTCCACTCAGACTCCGGTCGCTCTACGCGGCACCATGGGTTGGTAGAGAGAGTCCACAGAGACAGGCGCTTCATCTCCCCCAGCAGGCCATACAGGAGACAAGTATCCTTAAATTCAATACAGTTACATTTGCACATGTTTAATTACACTCACTGTCCTTAGGTTTTTTTAATCACATTAGCACAGGTATTGGCTGTTCTTTTCCAATAGTGAACCAATCAAAATAATCACTTAAAATTGAACTTTCATGTTCAGATACCCTGCTGTCACAGGGGGGAAATGGTTTTAATTGTTTGTTTGTAATGATTTGTAGTACTATGTGTGATTCAAAACACTTGTAATGCCAGAGCAGCTGATAGGGTTTTTTGTTTGTTTTGTAGTTTTGATGATATAAAGATTATTAACTATATCTGTATTATTAATAACAATTACTGATTATTTGTGTGTGCTTATTTATCTTTTTTAAAGTAGAGAACAAAATCAAGACATTATATACATTTTTGGGTTGATCACCTTTAAATCCACTGGCCAGACTGGGAGAAAATCCAGTGTTATGCTTATTTTTTTTTTCAGGATTGTTCCAATTCCTTTGGAATTTTGGGAAAAATACCCAAAATACTGTAAATTACTCAAAATCCATGTTCAGTATCTCACATAAGTGAGAAGACCCCTCACATTTTTGTAAATATTGTATTCTATTTTTTCATTGGACAAACCTGAAGATATGACACTTTGGCACATTTTGTAAAGTAGTCAATGTACAACTTGCCTTGTAAATTTGCTGTCCTCAGAATAACTCAACACACATGTCTAAATCACTGGCAACAAAAGTGAGCACACCCTGAATTGAAAATGTCCAAATTGTGCCCAAAGTGTCAATATTTTGTGGTCGCCATAATTTTCCAGCACTGCCTTAACTCTCTTAGTTTCCAACAGCCATGCAGACCAATTTGATGCAGTGTCCAGCGTATAGTCTGACTCCCCACCCCCCACCCTACAACCCCTGCAACAATCATACATCTATTTTCAAAAGACAACCTCTGGATATGACACTGAACACATGCACTCAACTTCTTCAGTCGACCATGGTGAGGCCTGTTCTGCGTGGAACCTGTCCTGTTAAACTGCTATATGGTCTTGTCCACTGTGCTGCAGCTCAGTTTCAGGGAGTTGGCAATCTTCTTATAGCCTAAGCCATCTTTATGTAGAACAAGATTTAGATCCTCAGAGTTCTTTGCCATGAGGTGCCATGTTGGACTTCCAGTGACTGGTATACGAGCGTGTGAGAGTGATGACACCAAATTTAACACCTGCTTCCCATTCACACCTGAGATCTTGTAATACTAATGAGTCAAATTACACCGGGGAGGGGAAATGGCTAATTTGGACATTTCCACTAACTACGTTACAGTGTATCAAAGTGTCTTCAGTGTTGTCCCATTAAAAGATGTAATAAAATATTTGCAAAAATGTGAGGTGTGTACTCACTTTTGTGAGATACTGTACACACAACTGGCTTTAACTGTTTTTTTTGTTCTTAGGAAACAACTTATTCCATAGCTTTGATTAAAGTTTGAACCACTTCTGTTCTCCTTAATCTCTGACTTCAGATGGACAACTCTCATTGTAGCTCGGCGTACCTCTCACCACCCCCTGACCCCAGCTGGAGAAGGTAATACCTACTAAAGTGACTAGGGATGCACCGATCCGATACTGATATCGGCTATTGGTCCGATACTGGCTCAAATAGCTGGATCAGGTATCAGTAACAATGGGCCTATCTATGTTTGCGTACATAGCATACGACATCATGCATCAGCTCCACTCTGGTAAATCTGCATGTTTTTCAATGAGGAGACTTGGCTAAGGCATCATGGATGGAGCTAGCTACAGAGGCTTAACCGTTTGGAGGTTTTTAACTCATGATACACAAACCTGTTCTACTTGCAATATCTGCAAAGCCAGTGTTTGCAGAGGTGGCTGTAGCATCGCAAGATGGAACTAATTTAATCAAGCACCTCCACCTCAAGCATCAAAGAATACGATGAGGTAAGCCAAACCAAAAGGGTGGGTGATTAGAAGAAGCAGTTAACTTTGTCAGGTGCACTGCAGAGATGACCTACATTTCCCAGTGATGGTTGATGTTGATAATGAGGGATTCCACCAGTGATCATAGATCGAAATCCATATCTACATGGCCCTGTGTGACAAAGTGATTGTCCCCTAAATCTAATAACTGGTTGGGCCACCCTTAGCAGGACTTTTGGCCCACCCCTCTATGCAGAATTGATGTAATTCAGCCACATTGGAGGGTTTTTGAGCATGAACTGTCTTTTTTAGGCCATTCCAGGCATTTCAGGATTCAGGTCAGGACTTTGACTAGGCTACTCAAGTCTTCATTTTGTTTTATTCAACTAATCAGAGGTGGACTTACTGGTGTGATTTGGATCATTATCCTGCTGCAGAACTGAAGTTTGTTTCAGCTTAAGGTCATAAACAGATGGCCGGACATTCTCCTTCAGGAGTTTTTGGTAGACTGCAGAATTCATGGTTTCTTTTATCACAGCGAGTCTTTCAACCTTTCCACATTTTGTCACATTACAGCCACAAACATGAATCTATTTTTATTGGAATTCCACGTGAAAGACCAATACAAAGTGGTGTACACTTGAGAAGTGGAACGAAAATCATACATGATT
>JBBIGC010143882.1:0-19849 GCA_037576955.1 Lepidarchus adonis | reverse complement strand
TGTATTGTGTTGTTAATAATAACCTTTGTTACGGTGGTCCCAGCTGTCTTCAGGTCATTGACCAGTACCCCTCTTGCAGTATCTGGGCTGTTTCCTCACCATTCTCAAGATCATTTGTACCCACAAGGTGAGCTCTTGCAGGGAGCCTCAGGTTGATGGAGATTGTCAGTGATCTTGTATTTATCTCTTCTCACCAAGCTGCTGCCTATTGTAGATTGTCTCATCGCAGTCTTGTGCAGGTGTTCAATCTTGTACCTGGTGTCGTTAGACAGCTCTCTGGTCTTGGTCATCATGGAGGTTGGAGCCAGACTGTTTGAAGGTGTAGACAGGTGTCTTTTATACTGATAACGAGTTCAAACAGGGGCCTTTAATACAGGTAACTAGTGGAGGATAGAAGAGCTTCTTAAAGTAGGAACAAGTCTGTGAGGCCAGAATTTTTGCTTGTTTGTAGGTGCTAAATACTAATTTTCTGCACCAATAAAAATCATACAGTGTGATTTCCTGGATTTTTTCAATTCTGTCTTTCACTATTGAAGAGTACCTATGATGGATATAACAGACCACTCATCTTTTTAAGTGGGACAATTGCAGAATCAGTAGCTGTCAAATACTTTTTTGCCGAACTGTAAAAGTTTATTTATCTTCATGCACAATTTTGGAAAATCATGATGAAATATTGTGTAGGTTTAATACTAGTTACACAAACATCTGTTTTGGAGGTGTACACCCGAATGGTAGTTTTTTCCAGTTCTTGTTGCAAACAGTGACTGAATAAATATACCATGTGACAAACTAAAATTATGAAACCACTGTTCATCTGTGAAGCTTGGCACAGTTGAACTAAATTAAACTTAAGACCACAGGAACTAGGAACTTGAACCAGGAACCAGGTTCTAGGTTCTGAGCGCCTACCATACTTTACAGTATGACTTAAGCTGGTCTGGCCATTGCCTGCACCAAGCAGACCCCAGTAAAAACAGCTCTGATAATGAACTCTTAAGGGCAAAATTAAACCATTAAGCTGTTGTGCCTCTTAATTGCATGAAGTTTACAGACAAGATTTGGCTGCATTCCTTTTTCGTGATCTACTCCCTCTTTTTTCTTCTCTCTGATTCCTTCCTCTTCTCATTAACAACTTAAACAACTTGATTGTTTCCTGAACCTGGAAGTCGCTTTGGATAAAAGCGTCAGCCAAATGAATAAATGTAAATGTAAATGTAAATTTTCACCTACCCATACCATTTACACCTTAGGGTTATAAAAACTGGCTTTCCTATTAAATGGAAAACAGAACCCCGATGTCTCTATCAACATGATTATTAAATGGTTAAAAAGTAAGCACTGAAAAATAAGCAATGTGCTGATTTTTGTTAATGAGAGGTGTTTTGAAGTCTCTTTAGGCTAGAGATTATTTTTTAAAATAAAAATGATGTTTGAATAAGAGGAGAAAACATTTATAATTCTTTCTTTTCCTAGGAAAGAAGACAAGCCCTGATCATTAATACTACAGATTCAGAATAGCAGACAATCTTTCAACAGTTGACCATCCATATAGTCAAAGCAGGTTACAGTTTTTAAAATACCTCTCACCAAATGACAGCTTGTGCAGTTGGGACTTTTGGCAATTATATTTACTTATTGTCTCTGCTTATGTTCTTTTTACATCTATTGTCTTCGATCAACTATTTTACATTAATTTGTAAGTGTTGGCCCTAAAGATTAAACTGGAAATGCTTTTATATGGGATCTGCTTGGCATGGAGGGATACCCAAATACTGATCAATCACTTCTCACTTCCTGTCATGTATCTCTTTAATCAGACCATGATGTCATAGGAGACCTGCTGGTAACCTGTTCTCTTTGCAAAGAAATAAGCCAGTCCAAGCATGAATGCAGAAAATGAGCTCATTTTCATTATTAATCTGCCACCACCACACTCGACCTTGGAGGTCAACCGTTGATAATAGCTGGTGATTTGTTCTCATTAATGTTAGATAATTATATATTCCACAGATCCCGCTACGAAGACTGAGCGAATAAGAAAATATCATATTTTCCTTGCTCATCTACCAAACAGCTTGTTGGCATGGAGATAGCATTTTATGATTGCCATTAAGAAGTTTTGACTTTTTGGTCAAGAAAAACTTTTTGGTCTCGAACAGTGAGCTTTGGAGAATGTTTTACTTTACCATCCTCCTCATCGCGCATGGTGGCAAAATAAACTTTGGTCCTTGTCCAGTCTTGCTTGTCAATGTTCCAGTTGTTTCTTCCTCTTACTATAGCTACAGACAGGTTTAAGCAGATCGATATTTTCTTGTTATCTCCTGATTTCTGAAGGTCGACTCACATTCTGTATATTCAACATAATTCATTTCTAGGAATGGATTTTTTTTACTTAACTGTCAGATCTTATACATTTTTCAGTGTGAGATTATACTCAAATTTATTAAGGCTGAAACACATCTTAACCAGGGGTGCCAGTAATTGTGGAGGCCACTGTATTACACCTGAACCTTTTCTCCACTGAAAACCCTACACAACAGCTTTTCAGCTTTTCTTAAGATTAAATCACATTAAATCCAAAAAAAATGCAATTCCCCCAAGTGATACAAATGTTGACTTGCATTTTCATAAAAATCTCATGACTTCTGATGTAACTGTGCAGATAGGGGTCATATATGTCTCCTATTGTACTAGTTCATATGAATTGGCCCAAACGACAATTGAAACAATTAGATTTTGTTTTGCATTTCACATTACAATTGAAAAAATTCTGTTGCACATGAAAAAACTGGGTTCATGCCGCTTTACGTGTGTGAACATAGCCAGTAAGACAACAATCATTTCTACTTTAAGGAAAAACAAGCCCATAGTATATCACTCCATTCTGAGCATTGAGTGAGATAGCGGATCCAAGTCTCGTACAGCACTGAAGGATAATGAACTATAATGAACGCCTTAATTCTGGAAGCATTGTCATGTTTGTATGGTTGTTATGATAAAATTGGTGTAGTCCTGCTCAGTTGTATCATATTTTTTGTCGCTGAACTGATTGACTCCGTGGACATGGAAAAAAGGATTAGCTGGGCTCTATTAAACATAGCTCATTTTGGGGGGAAAACACCAGCTGGTTTCCAAGCCTCATTACCAGACGACATAAACATCTTTTTTGCCGCAGTTTAATAATACATGCATTTTTATCTGCTAGTAGTTTACTATGATGATGAGAATATTATGGTGGAAGAGGTTTAGCATTGGTGTCTCTGTTATCACAGTGTAGCCACTGATTGATGTTGTACTTGCTCATCATTGCAGAAATGGGCCTATTTACAGAAAGTCAGTCTGAGTGGGTGGCACTTTCGCTAGCTCTGCATTTTGGTGTAAAAATACACAGCTAGGTCATAGCATTGGGCGCATGGCATGATTCCAAAAAAATTGCTTGACTGCATCACTGTGAAGGAGAGTCCAAGGAGGAGCAGTGTGCTGACACAAATTTGGCTCCCAAAGTAATCAGAGCAAATGACAAGGCTGCATGCAGCCCTGGGGCTAGCATTTCAGATTTTAGGCTCATAAAATTTCAAGTCCATGCCATAACATTGTGAGGCAATATATAACATTGTATAATCATTACAAAAATGTTAGACAGTCTGGTTAAAGAATGAAGAATTAATTGTTTTCTTCCATCATTAGAGACTATTTAACTCATAAAATACAGTTTACAATTGTTCCTTTATATGTCACATTTCCTTTTCCTGTGATGCTTTTTCTTACACGACCGTCAAACATTTTTTTGTCTTCAGGTATATGACCAAATATTATTGAGATACACAAAACTGTGCAGGCATACAATTTCCTTCAGGGTTTTCTGATTCTGATTTTTATGCAATTATTGATTACATTTAGGCACATCTAATTATTTAAATATATTACACCTGTCATAATAATTTAGATGCTGCAATATGAAGAATATAAGTTAGGTCTTTTCTTCTGTTAAGTTAAACCATGTAAAGAAAACAAACATACTTACAGAGGCATCATGGGTATTACAAAAAAATAAAAACTCTCACTTCAGATTGGTACAATTAGTTCTTTTAAGTGCAGCAATGAGTTGCAATGATTTGAGTTCAATGCATTTCTGTCATTAGTAAGCTTCCAATATTTACAGCTTTAGTGCAAGATACCTATTGAACGTCTGAGTCTTTCTGATCTTGAAAGTGGCAATATTTTTATATCCTATCTTTAGTTTATGTACTCATTTTATTTTCTTCATCTTTGTTGCCTGTACCCTTACATTTTAAGTGGCGTCTGGCTCATGTTTTAATTTTTCATGTATACTGAGAGTGCTGACTGCCTTGTGTGTTATTTCTAATCTTGATGTGGCCTACATTTCCCCAGATGTTGTTTGTCCTCTTTTAAAAGTTTAATGGCAGAAAAATGTAAACATTGAACTATGTCTGGCAACAGAGTGGTAATAAAGCATTGAAGCATATATGTCCTTATATGCATATATATCCTTATAGATTTTATTTGTTTTTGAGATTAAGAGATTACATTTTTGTCATTCACTCATGCAAATATATGCATTTATTATATGCTTATTTTGTGCTGTTTATGTTAAATTATAGCAGTTCATTTTGTAAATGATTCCATTTTTCATGAAAAATCTGTTTTTGTGTATGATTTCCAGTTTTGTGTAAAGAGAATCCACAGGGCCTCATATATCCCCCATAACTTTATATTTAAAGCCTGAAACATGAACATAAAAGTGACTATTTGTCATTGTGAACATACTCAATCACACACAATGTGCACCACAATGAAACGTAACCTCTGCATTAACTCGTCACACATGTACACATGGAGCAACTATCAACAGTCGCAAGGAGCAGTGTAGTGGGGGTGTTACCTTGCTCAAGGGTTCCTCAGTGGTGCCAAGGCTTGGACTTAAATCTCTGACCTTCTGATCCCAGGGGCAAGTTCCTTACCACTAGTCCACAACTGCCCCCATACAACTGCCCCCATACATGCAGAAGATTCAACCTCAGATGGATTTGGCAGAGAATATGTTCCATTTTAGTGTGATGGCATTGGATGACAGGATGATCATTCCTTTGATTGTGCACTGATGTTATGCCAGCAGGATGCTGTGTTTACTTTCCTGAAAGCAAGAACAAGACAAATCCATTGAGTTCACTTTAGACAGCTCCCCAAACCTCCCAAGATGTGATGGTTTAGATCTGTATACATTCACAGGGAAATAATTAGTGTATGATACATTGATATTACAGCAACTGCATAATAAAACATTTCCTAGATACTTCATAAAGCACTGATCAGTTATCCTTGTTAACAGTGCCATAATGTGCTGTTTTGTCAGATTTTGAGGAAAAAAAGCTCATTTAAGATATGCATGTATAGTGATGAACATCTGTAATTGCTAAATAGCCAGTGCTGGGTTTTCCTGAAAAAACTATCTGCCTACTATGAAACCTATACTATAGTCTTGCTGTGTCATTGGTGTTATAAGAATCACATCTACTGAATATTAATGCTTTTCCTTCTTTCTACCTTTGCAGATTCGTCTTCATCAGCTGCCAATGCAACATTAGCTCAGTGAGAACACGAGGCTCGTCTCCGAGTCAAACCAATGTTGATTGTTACTGAACCAACACTTGAAGAAATGGATTATTGCTGAAGCTTGGATCTTCATGCAGGGCATCCCCTCTATCATATCTTTTAAACTTGTGAAGAACGGAGGTCCACTTTCCCTGAAATACTGATGGGTGATCTATGACGATGTAATTGATATGGGGCTTATGTTCTTGCTTTCTCAAGCAGCTGCAAGCAGGATATCAGCTTAAGCCCTGGAGAAGAAAACAAAACCTGCTGCCTGCAGTCACTGGAGGGCTTCAGGGCTTCTCTAAAGTCATGCAGTCTTCAGAGGAGGTGTTTAACAAGAAACTGAAGGCCTTAAATGGTAACATGGGGCCTTCAGCTGTTAGTACACAGGGAAAGCCTGAAGGGGGTGGAAAAGCCAATGGCACACCTGCCATGCCCAAAATGGGTGTGCGTGCCAGGGTGTCTGACTGGCCCCTGAAAAAGGAGAACTGGGAGGCTCGAAGTGGACCAAACTATGAAAGTGTTGTTATGGCCTTTCAAAATGGGCAGCTGGACCAAAGCATAGAAATCACTGAAGCAAATGAAGCACCTTTAGAACCTGATACAAAATATTCACTGAATGACCTTTTGAGACGGTCCCCTATTAAGGGACTTCACCCAATTCGGCAGCGAAGTAACAGTGATGTAACCATCAGTGATATTGATGCTGAGGACATAATGGACCAAAATGCTGTCAACCCAAACACTGGTGCCTCACTGCATCGAGAGTATGGAAGCACTTCCTCTATTGACCGACAGTGTTTAGGTGATGTTGGATTCTTTACATTGTTGAAGGGTTATAGAGTAGACACAATGGACCACCGAAGTGTACCTCCAGTTGGTTTCCCTGAGCTCCTGCACTATGATATCGCTCTCTCGCCTAGCTTGCAGACAGCTGCTCAGATCGCACGTGGAGAGATTGTTCACATCTCTGGCTATGACTATGTGGACAGTTCCCTTTACTACAGCCGTGAGCGAGAGAAGTCCTTTATGCAACGACTGAAGTCAGACTCATCGGAACCATCTCTTTTCCGGAAGCTGAGGGTTATTAAAAGTGAGCATGACTGCCTCCGTCTCTCAACCGATCAGGATGACCGGAGGTCACTCAGCTTCCAGAAGTGCTTTGCTCACTACGATGTCCAGAGTGTTCTCTTCAATGTTAGTGAGGCCGTGGCAAACCGAGCCAACCTTGACCAGAGGAAGAACACCACCACTGGGGCCTCGGCTGCTTCGCAGTACCACGTCCCAGGAGTTGGGCTGGTAAGCGGGAATGCTGTCGGCCCTCCTCCTATATTTGAATCCCCACTGGACAACCATGAAGACCTAAACCCTAAAGAGAATCTAGACGCTGATGAGGGTGATGGGAAGAGTAATGGGTTGGTGCTAAGTTGCCAACATTTTCGCAATGAAGTCGGAGGTGAGGGTGAGCGGAGGATATCTCTCACTAGGATCAATAGTGCCACCTATAGTGGTGGAGGAGAAAACTGTTCCTTTGAGTCATCGTTAAGCTCGCACTGCACCAATGCAGGTGTTTCTGTGCTGGAAGTACCACGGGAAAACCAGCCTATCCACCGTGAAAAAGTCAAGAGATATATCATTGAGCACATCGACCTCGGTGCATACTACTATCATAAATTTTTTTATGCGAAAGGTAAGTTTTACCATTGTGCATGTACTTTACATGTATTAATCATGGCTAAGGATTAATTACTAAAGTTAGAATGCGACTATTTCTGCCTTTTAATATGTTTTCTAATAATAATATGATTTACGAATGCAGTTTTTACATTTATTTTCATATATGATGAATATGATCTGTTAGGGCTTCAGTGATGCACGCAGCCCACGATTTGATTCTGTTCACTATACTGGGCTCATTTTTTAATATTCTCATAAATATTGCATGCTACAGTCGTTATTATTATTCATAGGTAGTTAATCTTAATTAATAATTTATTACCAATCCCAGTTCTGTTTTGAATTTGTGTGGATCTTGGTTCAGAACATTTTATTTAATAATGATTTTCAGAATACCGGAGGAAGCAGAATACACAGGGGCGCAGAATTCATTTAGACTTTAGATATACAGGGGGTCCTCGAGTTACGTCAGGGTTCGGTTCCTCCGAGTAGGAAGTCGGAACTCATGCATGTAATGATGCTGCAGAGGTTTTATTGAACAGCACTGTGCTTTATTAACAGCAGCAACATGCATTAACAGTCTAATATTACGTTAAAGCATTGAGGAAACGTTGCTCCAGATAGAAATGCTCTTTTTAATGCGTCAACATACACCACAGCATTAAACACATTGGAGAGGAGACTTGTAGCAAGACCACACTGACGGTGCCTTAGCACAGTGCACTATTAACCCCCCATCTCACCCATAAATCCACATGAACTCTTATTCAACATAAACAGTGGATTAAACATCTTAAACATCTCAGCAATAATGGCGAAAAACAGTGCAAACCCCGTCCCTGCAAACACGCAAAAGCATGTGTTGTGTCAAGGCACTCACATATTAATTACAGCATTTTGTAGGTTTTCAGCTGCATTCTACTATCATACATGACAGTTCATACATACTTTTTCTCATCAGTCATGTTCTTATTCTGCCATTGAGCAATAGTGAGTGAAATAGTGAGTTTGGCTCCTTAAAAATTATAAGGCTGGTGTTATTATAAGAGTTTGTTGCTTATGGTTAGACTCTATCTATATAACAGTACTATTTTTGTGATGTTACATTGTTGAAGGGGAGTGACTATGCTGTAAGAGGAATCACCAGTGAGTGTGTGCTCCTGTGTGAAGGCTGTAATTTGTCATGTGAGAATAGGATGGGGAAACAATGTAGCTGTTCTCCTTGGAGAGCTGATGATGCAGTGGCTTGGAATTTTGTTCTAGGCACCGGGTCTCTTCTTTACAGCACCTTGGCGTGTCTGGAAATAATGTGACAAATGACACCCAGGTCATTTCTGGTTGTGCGCCTGCTTCTCTATTTCTGTGTGTTTACTTGAGTCTACATGTATTATGTTACCCATTCTTATGCTCTAAAAATGTAAAACCAAATATAAAGGTGCCATTTATCTTTATTCATATCTTCCATAATGTTTGGGATAAAAACACCTTTTTTATTTACCCCTCTGCTACTCTGAGCAAAAAAAATCAGATGAAATTAAAGTGCGCATTTCAGACTTTAATCTAAAGTTTGGTACAAACATTTTAGTTTCACCATGTAGAAATGACAGTACCTTTTATACATAGTTCCCTTCATTTCAGGGCACCATATTTTGTTTTAAGATGTATGTATGATTGTTATACCAGGGTGCTGTTTTTGTCTCTCAGATTATTTTTCCATTTAAGAGGACCTGTGTTATCTAAAGTACAGAAGAATGTCGACTCTAAGCATTTAGTTGCCTGATCAAGTTTTGAGGAATCTGAAGTGTTCCAATTGATGTTGATAGCTCAGGGAGTTTATTGATTAAGCTCTGAGCAGTAGATGTGACTGTGCACTTGAAATGATGGGATGTCAAGAGGCATTGAAAAGAATCACCCTCTTCTAAATATTTAATTTTTAAATTTAAAAAACCACACAAACCAGTATTTTTCCATCTTTAATTACTAAACACAATCTAAAAAATCCAAATGAAAGAGAAAAACACACACAAAATGCTGAGATTAATAAAAGATCACCCCCTCTTAAACAATATTTGTAAACTGAACCAGGTGTAAATAGCTACCATTACAATTGCAGACCATGGTTACTGGCTTCAATCTATGATCAGTTAATATCAGTGTGATCAGTGAAGCATAAATCAGCTGTTCCTGGATCATTCCCTTGCTTGATGGTGCAACTGACAACCAACAAATGACTATGGGTTGCAAGCCACTTTCAAAAGATCTCGGGGATAGAGTTGTGGACAGATATAAAGCAGGAGATTTAATACAAAAAAGCTCAAAGGCTTTATAAATGCCAAGGAGCACAGGAAAGTCAATTATAAAGAAGTGGCAAGTGTTTGTGGATCTGGCACCTTGAAGATTCTCATGCCAATTGGAAAAAGGTAGAACTAATTGTAGGTCAATACCTGGTGGAAATCCAATGCCGTTCACCATCCACAACACACCATACTTACAGTAAGGTATGGAGGTGGCAGCATCTTGTTGTGGGGGTGTTTCTCTGCCACATGCCCAGGGCTCTCGTTAGGGTAGAAAAAGGGTAAGGGTAAAAATAGATGGGTCACACAGTGGTTGAAGGAGAAAAAAATGAATGGAATTGTGTGGCCCAGTCAGTAACATATGCTCAGTAGGTTTTACCTTAACCTCAGTTTTTTTTAGCAAGGCAGTGGTCTTCTTGGAGGTGGTTGGGGTGGTTATGTTGGAATACTGCCATGTGGCCCAGTTTCTGCAGGGAGAGGATCATGCTCTGCTTCAGTATGTCACAGTACATGTGGGCATTAATGGTTCCCTTAATGACCTGTAGCTCCTCAGTGCCAGCAGCATTCATGCAGCCCCACCACCATGATACTCCCACCACCATGCTTTACATTTTATACTGGCCCGTCACTGATCTGTCTTTGCTTTGTGTTGCTTTTTGAACTGTATATTGCTGCAGTAAACAGTTCATTTAAATTCAACTAATCATGTGGGATCGTCTTTTTGTGCGCTGAATGATACTTGTAGCGAATGTGTTTTCATGTATTTAGATAGGACGCCCCATTTAAGCAAACCGTACCCAACACCAGGTTTGCAAAATCAATGTATAAGCCGCGGCCTATTGTTGGGGAAATACAGTAATGCAGACACCGACTTCCAGCAAATGGTTCAGTAAATGGTTCAGCAAACAGGAACCAGAAGGACCATTCTACTTTAGCAGTGTTTGGCAAACAATGAGTAGTAAGCAGTTTGAGACAAAGCACAAGAAAACGTTCAAAGCTGAGGATGAAACCATCAAACATGCAGTTCCACCATAAACAGAACCACTGTTTTTCTCTTCTACCTTAAATGCAGTAAATTTGTGTTTTGACTGCCACAGTATTTTAAATTAGAATCTAAAATTTTAGCAAGACAGCATACTAATGCTAATTTAACAATTTATCATGAAGTTCACACTTCAGACTAATTATTAATGTAATGTAGATGCGAAGTACATCTTGAAAATTATTTCACTTGCACATGTTTAGCTTGATGATCCCTCATCACAGTTTCTTGTATATTTTAAATCCTCTGCAATTTTGAATTTGAGTGAAATTTTATTTCATTTTCCCAACAGCTTCAGGGCACTACCTTTAATTTGTTAGTCTGCTATTTTAGTGAAGTTATATTGTGTTTTTTTAAAATATATAATAGTACAGGGAAGAGGCACAGCAGATTTGTTGTTGCATTTAATCCCTTAGATCATTTCCTAGTTTTTCTCCTAATGTGATTTACAGTGAAATAAATCAGTAAGCTCACATGATCATAATATTGTCCCAGTGTCTCTCTGAAACATTGTGTTTAATCATTTTAGCTATCACATTTTGCATGTCTGTATGAAAAGGGGCTTTTTTGTTATTTTTTTTATTTGCACTTCAAAAGAGAAGAATTTACAATTCTCAAAAGAGGTTAAGCTCTGTCCAGACGTTTCTTTTATAATCTGTGAATGACCCTGATGTGTAGTTTAATCTGAGTTTAATTTTCATTTGGGAATTATAATGTGGCTAGAAATCATCCATTCCTGCATGAATGTATTTTTAAAAGATGTGTCCTAGTTTAAGTAGTATTATGAATTTATAGAAGACTCTAAACACATGCCTTTTTTATTTTTTATTTTTCCTCTTAAAAATCATGTAAGGGAAATTAGTTGGATTTTAGGGTGATTATAACTGTGTTGACTCCTCTCCAGATGGTACCGCTTTTCCTACCTCATTTTTAAAAATAATGTAATAAATAAACAACATTACTAGAGATAGGGGTCATTTGCTTTTTAGTAGTAGTAATATTAATACTTTAATAATTACTATTAGTGTATTAACAAAGCACACTGGAAGTTTGCCAGAAAGCATTAGTGACCCAGTGGAAAATGTGGGCCAGAGTGTGAGAGGATAAAAAAAAACTTAAATTTGGAACTTCTTAACCTAACAGTAAAATGTGTGGGATTCAAGGGTTTCTAGAAAGGCTTATTGTCAATACGGCAGTGTACACTGAACACAGTGTATTGAAATGCAGTTTTACACAGCCTCCTCCATGCTGCATGTGTAAGAAAGTGTGAGGTAAAATATATGAAATATGTACAAATATATAAAGGATAGAATACACTTAAATACATTGGCTAAAATGTTCAATGTAGAATCATATTGCAAGGACATTTGTGATTGACATTCCTACTGTATATACACATTAGCATTGTTAGTGCGCAGGCGCGAGTACAGGAGTCTTTGTGGGATGATGTCAGTCTAACCCAGGGGTCGGCAACCTTTACTATCAAAAGAGCCATTTTGCCACAAAACATAACAGCTTATAAACTTCTAAACTCTTTATTTTACCCGTTACAACTGAATGAGAAAAACAGAAGTGCAGTGTGCATGTGTAGGTACTTTGAAATAAAAGTCCTTCCCGTATTTCTGTAAAATTACATTAAAACGTAGCCACTTTAATATAAAAACATAGTTGAAGCTTAGCAGTTCTAAAAAGGTAAACATAAAATTAGACTGACTTACTTTTTGTTTGTCATTTTTTTCATTTTAATGGTGCTGTCCTTGACGGTTTTGCAGAAAGAGACATTTCTTTAATTTTTGGAATATGCCCTGTTTTTGAATTTGGAGAATAGATGCTCTGATATTTTTATGAATAATTCTTTAATGTATTTCTCCATCTGTGAACGATTTCTCCTCCTTACAATCTCATGAGCCACAGAACTAGAGGCTGGAGTTCAGTTGGTCTTGAAAGTGTTTGCGTCGTTATATTCGCTCTGTTACTCCATCTTTCGTTGGTACTTTTAAGAAATTGCTTGTTTTAAAAATGTCTTTCAACGTTGTTGTTTGCTCATTTCTCACCACATATCAAGCACACAGATAAGCAGCATAGTAGCAGTGAAGGTAAAGAAGTCTGTCCATGCAGAATTAAACTCTTTTTTTGGGGATATGATCATGATTAGAATACCGCACGACTCGCATGCTCAGGAAGCCGTCTGCAGGAAAAGGCGAAGGCTATAGACGTGGATGTGACGCATGTTTTAATTCAGGAGTTCCAATCACTGGCCGTACAAAAAATTACAACTTTAAAATACGATCTCAATCCGTAGCATCTAGGTGTGTTCAAGCTATTCTGGATGAAAGTCATGGCAGAAAACCCTTACCACAACAACACTGAAAACGTATTCTGAAAGGAACTTTACTCTAAATGTTGGCGCATTTCAGGAGGACGCTGCTAATAAAGTTACATAATTACACAGTGTTAAAGTATCACCTCAAACTCTAAGACAAAATAAACAAAATAACAAAATAACCAAAAATAAAATACATAATTAAAAGTTGAATTAATAAATAACAGTTTTTTTTGTCAAGGCCAAACAGAGCCACAGCAAGGTGGTTGAAGAGCCCCGGTCTAACCAATTGCAGCTCCAAAACCATGGAGATGGTTGTGAACTACCATGGGTCTGGACCACTCGGAGCCCTGTCTCCATCAATGGACTTGATGTGGAGTGGGTACTGTAAGTACCAGGAAGTGCAGTTGATTGACACAGTGGACTGCTCAGAGAACACACAGGCTTTGACAGGAATGGGAAAGTCAACACTTTCTGAGGAGACTGGGCTACTTCAGCATCTGCAACAAGCTCCTGCAGATGTTCTGTCAGTCTGTGGTTGCCAATACTCCAGTACTATTGCAGAACTGAATTCCCAGGACAGATACAGAAGATCTTTTGTTCTCAGGGCCGTCAGACTCTCTTTAACTCTTTCTACAGGGGCAGTGGGTTGAGAGCGACCATCTGTGTTCCTGTTTGAACTACTTTATAAGCTAAATTAGCTGTACTGTAAACCTAATTTTGCATTACTTGATCATAACATTTTACTTAATAATATTTATGAATGAATATTCATTTGTACGTGTTTAAATAACTAGTTTACTTACACACTTATTACTGTTTAAAATGAGCTTTTTTCCACATTAATTTGCCTTCATACTACAAAACCATCACAAACTGACATTTTCTTGTTTCAGGGCAATAAATCTTACCATACTGTATTTGTTATCTTTTAAGTCATTTATGAGTACAAAGAGTCACTAATCAAGCTATTCTGATTTGTCAGTAGCTATGATATGAAATGAGGACTGTTTCACTTGAGGACACTACCAACATTACCTTATGCTGGTTTACTTAAAATACTTTAAGATTTGGATCATGATGGCTTAAAGATGGCTTAATCAGCTTATCGAGTGTTAAATTCAAGTCTCAAGATTAGTAGCTACATAGTCTTACCAAGATGCTTAAATGAGAGATATATACTTAGTGGTAACATAATCCTTGTTGCTTGAATCTTATTAAAAAATCATATATTTACATTATCATTGAATATTTCAACAAAATACAAATATTTCAGTAATTAAAGAGGAAGTATTCTAGCATCTTCATTGTACAGTTGTGCTCATAAGTTTACATACCTTCACAAAATGTATGATTTTTTTTGCCATTTGTCAGAGAATATGAATGATAACACTCAAACTTTTCTTCCACTCATGGTTAGTGTTTGACTGAAGCCATTTATATATTTTAAACCATAATTACATCAGAAACTACCCAAAGGACCATGATCAAAAGTTAACATACCCTGATGACTTGGCCTGATAACCAGCACACAACTTGACACAAACAGGTTTGAATGGCTATTAAATGAAACCATCTTCACCTGTGATCTGTTTGCTTGTCATTAGTGGGTGTGTATAAAAGGTCAATGAGTTTCTGGACTCCAGGCAAACCCTTGCAACTTTCATCCAGTGCTGCACATTTTTTGGATTCTAAGTTATTGGGAAAGCAAAAACATTGTCAAAGGATTTGTAAGAAAAAAAATAACGGTATTGAGTTGAACTCAATAAAATACTAAATAGATATAAGAAAATATCAAAGGAATTGACAACCAGCAGTGTTCAAACCCCCAAAAAGAAGTGGAAAATTAGCGGCTCAGTTGAAACCAATCCACGCTCAGGTAGACCAACAAAAATTTCAGTCACAACTGTCAGGAATATTGCTCGGGATGCAAAGAAAATTCCTAGAATAACTTCAGGTAAAATACAGAACTCTCTGAAAAAATGTGGTGTGGCTATTTCAAGATGCACAATAAGGAGGCACTTGAAGAAACATTGGCTGCATGGTCAAGTTGCCAGAAGAAACTTTTTGACCATAACCATAAACTTTACATTTGGAGAGAAGTCACCAAGGCCTATGATGAAAAGTACACCATTCCTACTGTGAAACACGGTGGTGGATCGCTGATGTTTTGGGGATGTGTAAACTACAAAGGCACAGGAAATTTGGTCAGAATTGATGACAAGATGAATGCAGTAGGTTATCAAAAATTACTGGAGGAAAATTTGGACTCATCAGCCCAGAAGCTGCACATAGGACGTATTTGGACTTTCCAACATGACAATGATCCAAAACACAATGCCAAGTCAACCTGTCACTGGCTACAGCAAAATAAAGTGAAGGTTCTGGAGTGGCCATCTCTCCTGACCTCAATATTATTGAACTACTCTGGGGAGACCTCAGACATGCAGTTCATGCAAAACCGCCCAAGAATTTACAGGAACTGGAGACTTTTTGCATCAAGAATGGGCAGCGTTACTGTCTGAGAAGATTAGAGCCTCATCCACAACTACCACAAAAGACTTCAAGCTGTCATTGATGTTAAAGGGGACAATACATGATATTAAGAACTGTGGTGTGTAAACTTTTGATAAGTGTCATTTGGGTAGTTTCCATTGTGATTATGATTTTAAAAGATTGTTCACAGTTGATTGATAATAAATGGCTTCAGCCAAACACTAACCATGAGTGAAAGAAAAGTTATTGTGTTATCATTCATATTCTCTGAAAAATGGTTAAGAAATCATAAATTCTGTCAGAGTATGTAAACTTGAGGACAACTGTATATATGTATATATGTATGTAAGTATGTACGTATGTATTTATGTTTATAAATACAGTTTAAAAGTTATGTAAACACCGATCAACCCTAACATTTTCACCACCTGGCTAATATTGGGTAGGTCCAAATAAGATCACAATAAGGTTCTTTCATGTAAATTCCTTACAATAAAGCATTTTTATTTTATTTTTAATTTGTACTGTATTAATCCCCATGACGAAATGTGTCTCTGCATGTTATCCCTCCAAGGCAGTTAGGACGCACACTCTGAGCAGTGGGCTGCTTCTGTAGAGCAGCAGGGGGCTAGGTGTCTTGCTTGAGAGCACTCGAGATAGATCAGAGAATCAAACCCATGGCCCTTCAGTCACAAACCCAGTTCTCTAACCAACAGGCCACAGCTGCCCCAAATTCTAATAATTTATAGTGTATTAATCCCTGAGGGGAAGTTCATCGGTTCATTTTACCCATCTGAGGTAATTAGAATACACCCCCGGAGCAGTTGGCTGCCACTGTAGGTTGCCCAGGATGCCGCAGGGGATTAAGTGCCTAAGTGCACTTCAGCCTGTTGACTGGTTTTAGGAATTGAGCCCACGACCCCTGGGTCACAAATCAACTTGTTTAATTAATAGGCCACGGCTGCCCCATCACACAGAATGCACCACAATAAAAAATGACCTATTACATGTGGAGCATTGGGCAGCTATCAAAAATAGGTCAGTGGTACCTGGGATAGAACTTGATCATCTGTTCACTAGGGCAAGTGTCTGACCACTAGGCTTTATTTTATTTTATTTTTTAATTAACATCATCATTTAAATCAGCCATTGAAATTACAGTGCAGTGTTATAAATGCTAATTAAAATAATAGGGGAGCTAGATGTGAAATCCCGCAAAACAGCCCATTCAGGGTTGTTACAGTGCATCCAAATTGTTCATGCAATGTTTATAACAGTAACACATTTGACTATGCCAGTGGATTTAGAATGTTCGTGGATTCGTTGTTGTCTATTCCTTATATCTGTTCTTACTAAAATGATTGGTTTTTAGAGATTTAATTCTCAAACAGCTAATGTCTAACATACCTGTTTCTGTTTTGTGGTAACCAGAACATCAGAACTACTTTGGAGTGGATGAAAATCTTGGTCCTGTGGCAGTTAGTGTGCGAAGAGAGAAGCTGGAAGATGGAAAGGAGAAGGATGGGTACAATTACCGTATCATCTTCAGGAACAGTCAGGTAATGCACCACAGGTTCTTAAAGCCTTTTTTTCAAATATGGAGTTCTTACGGTACTTACTCCTTAATAATGCCCCTAGAATACAATGTTCATTTTGGAATTACAGTTTCAGAGATGAGTCAGAAGTAAATGATACAGACAAGAATAGCTGTTATAGCAGTATAATGACATCTACACAGAAAAAGTGTGTACACACCAATACTATCTCTCTGGCTTAGTGATCTGATGCTATTGCTGATATTAGAAAGAAAAAAAGTATGAGGATCAATTAAAACATTCCATAAAATACGTGATCCACTAATATATTTTGAAATGCAAGAAACAGTCTGTATTAGGCCTGGATTGTTCTCATTTGCACAAACATGCAATCCAGGTACAGACCTTCCTCCTCCTCATCCCTCTTTTACCTTTTTTTGTTGGTTTGGGTAGAAAGTTTCATAAATTCATACATTGCATATTGTTTTCAAACCAAGGTGCCTATTTTGTGTGTTTTGAATAAGAATATTGTTATTATCTTGCTGTCCTGAAACTAAACCCCTCAGTAAAAGACTATTACCAGGCTTGGGGCGCAGTGGTGACCTAGTGATTAGGACTTTGCCACTGGGATAAGAAGGTTGCAGGTTCAAGTCCCAGCCCGAGCACCACTGAGGTACCCTTGAACCCTGACTGCCACCCCCTACTGTTCCCCGGGCGATGCTGTTGACGGCTGCCCCCTGCTCCACATCTGCCTGTGTGATGGGTTAAATGCAGAGGAAGATTTCTTTGTGGTGCACTGCTGACAATCATTCACTTTCACTTCCCTTCACTTGGGTTTAACTGTTGTGAGTTAAGAGGAGCAGGGATTGTGGAAGAGAGGTTAACGTGAGTGTGCAGGCAGGGTGGAGAAGAGTGGCTGGAGTAAAAAAGGAAAGTTTATAGGATGGTAGTGAGACCAGCTATTTATGGGTTGGAGACGTTGGCACTGATGGAACGAAAGGTGGCAGAGTTGAAGGTGGCAGAGTTGAAGATGCAAAATTTGTATTAGGAGTGACTGGGTTCAGACAATTTCGAGACAAAGTCAGAGAAGCTAGATTGCATTGGTTAGGACATGGAGGAGAGAGGCAGAGTTTATTGGCAATAGGATGTTGAGGATGGAGTGATCAGGCAAGAGGAGAAGAGGAAGATGCTGAGGACAGGAAGGAATTGAAACAGAGGATCCGCTCGGGCGACTCCTAAAAGGAGCAGTCAAAAAAAGAAGACGACAACAAGACTTAATCTTCTGCTCTATCTTTAATTATAGGCACTCACTCATGACAAACACATTAATGGAGTGTAAAAGCTACATGCAAGGATGGAACGTTTCAGTGCAACCACTAACACTAACACAGCTGAGAGATTTGCATGCACATCAGTGGGTTAGTAGTTTTTTAGCTACTGCGTTTGAGGGTAGTTCAGGGAGAGACATGATACTGACCTGATCACAGGAGGCAAGACATCAGTTTACTGTGGAAATAGTAATTCTGCAATTTATTTTTTTTATTTTTTTTACATAATGTGATTCACAAATTTGTATTAGCAATTTTTACTCATTTTGGCCGAGCTATGATTCTTATATCTTAAGATACTTAAGTCTTCTTATATTTTTGATTAGATTAGATTTCTCACTTATGTCAAATACATATGGTATACGTAAAATAACAATTTATATGTTTTTCTCCTCGTTTCATTCTGTATATAAAGATGAATTCATGGAATGGAAAAACGTGTGTCACTATGCTTAAGCAACCAATCAGCTTGCACTCTGACCTGTTGTATTTACACTGTCTCAAATCTGTCAAATAAAAGTGTGCAGTAAATATTGTTTGGTTGTCCAAGGTTGTCTTTATTATTGAAAAATATAAAAAGAATTGTGTTGTGTATTTGCTCCAATTAATGTGTGCACCTCACTTTATCACAACAGTTAAGCGCTTCTTAAATTAGATTGACATATTGAACATATATTGTATTATATTTTCTTGCACTTTGTGGCTGAGGTTTTCTCTCTTCTTCTCTTTTGCTAGTTGATTACTCTCCGTGGGGCAATTCTGGAAGATGCTGTTCCCTCTACAGCAAGGCATGGCACAGCTCGTGGCCTCCCATTAAAGGAGGTGCTGGAGTATGTAGTTCCAGAGCTCAACATCCATTGTCTCAGATTGGCTCTCAACTCCCTAAAAGTACCAGAACAGCTCCTCAAACTGGATGAGCAGGGGGTGAGTTTTCATCTAGGACTGATAAATGTTTTTGAGATTTGTACCTTCTTAAAAAACTTTTCACCATCTGATTTAGGAAAGAAGCCAACGGGGTAAAGGTGTCTCTGTCACTGTCACAGTGAGGTAGAAGGGTAGATGTTATGCTAAATGTGAATTAATTGGAGTCTCCATCTGCCAATGATTTGCCTCTTTGTGACCATAGAATATTTGAATGAGAATTAAGTCGTGAATCTGGCGAGTCGTGTTAATTCCTAGATGCCAGTGGCTGATTTCCTCTGCAGTGTAATTGGTGTTTCTATAATTGAACTTTAACCAGTTTTTGCCCACATTTTCTTAAATGGGTTTAAATGGTGTATGGGTAGGAAATCATAATCTGTATCTGACTTTCAAGGCTCTCGGTCTTATTGTGATTAGTGCAGTGCCTTTATGACAAGTGACTTGTGGTCATTAGGTGATCATTACAATAACCAAGAGGAAGATTTAGATTTTTTATTTTATTTTATTTTTTATTTATTTAAATGATTTACTATGATTTTCTCTCTCTCTCTCTCTCTCTCTCTCTCTCTCTCTCTCTCTCTCTCTCTCTCTCTCTCTCTCTCACACACCCACAC
>JBBIGC010143850.1:0-19855 GCA_037576955.1 Lepidarchus adonis | reverse complement strand
GGCCCTGTGGGGCTGCCCAAATGGGGCCCTTGATTCAGCCCTTCATAAACCCACATGGGCCCCACATGGACGTGTTATCTGGCTCTCTGACTGCTGTACAAACAGTACTGTACTACACCCACAGAAATCCTTAAAGCTGAAGTTAGCTTCTTTTTTGAGCTCTCTGTTTTGAAGAGAGTGTACTGTGCAATGCTCACTTTACCACTTGATCATTGTGCTTGAGTGCTTTTGGGAAACTCACAGTACTATGCTATTTTATATATTCCTATTAGTTTAGAACCCAATCAGATAGGAACTAAAATAAACATGTTTACAGAACGTACCCCTACATCTTCATACTCTTCATCCCATCAAGAAAGTGCACCCCTGAGGTTTGTAGGGTCACATGGGGACTGAGACAAAAATCAATGGAAATAATCGACTATGCCATTACTGCAAACATGGTGGCCAGTGTAATTCTCAAACAATGAGTAATCCATTTCTCTGAATGGTAAATTCAAATGCAGCCAGCAACCACCTTATCACATAGAACTGGAAAGCAACAGCACTTAGTATTTCACCATAAAAACTATAGAAATAAGAAATTTCCTCTGGTGAGGAAAGAGTGGATTCATATATTAGTCTGATTTTCGTCTCAACGTGACAGTTTCCATCTCAACTCAAAAGGTATTTATTTATATTTAAGCTAATGCAAATTCAGATACACAAGGTATGTTAATAGGCAAACTGATGATCATTATTTCCCTAAAGCTGTTAAAATGCTGTCTGTGATGATGGTCTGGTTGTGCTTACAGATGTTTAAGTTTGCTGTGTTTGTTCTGCTCATAGTGCTCCAAGGTACGTCAATGTATTTCATGCTAGTTTTGTTTCATAGCTAGTTGCTTGCGATAATAGCCTAGTCAATAATACTGTCTTACTGCTTTGACAGTACTTTAAAGTAACAGAGTAAATGATGACAAATAAGTGTATTCTGTGTCTAGTTTCTTCGTCAGATATCAATTTGTATTTGATGAACTTTAATTACAATTTGCAAAAATATTCATAATTAGCTAAATGGGCTAACCATGTAGCAAAGCAACGAAAACATTAAACTGTCCATAATTTACTTCTAAAATTTGGTCTATTTTATAATAAAATGTGCTGTTTACAGCATGTGTGATTATGGCGGACAGTGAGGATGACGCAGGGGTCCTGCAGAGGGCAAAGGATGCATACAGGTATGGAGCAATTAGCACAGCCAGAGGTATTGCTTAACATATAATTATATAACATAAAACATTTGAAAATTAGATTTTTTTTACATTGTGATTAGCCCAGAATTGTCCCAAATCTACTTTGACTTTGCATTAACATCAATGGGCACCCAGTGTAATCTAGCATCTTTTCTCTAAAATGTTGTTATTTTCTAGAGGTCTGAAGGTCCAAGTTGTGAGTGCTGGCAGCGTGGTGGCCGATTATGCTGGAATGTATTACGAGGAGCATGTGAAACCTGTGACCGACCCATATGTCCAGTGGGCTAAAGAGAAAGCCAGCTCTGCCTGGGACAGGGTCAAAGAGAGAGTGCTTGGCTCCACATCTGACTGAAGCAGATACAGCACAGCAAGTTGCTATGAAGCTCAAGAACTTCCAAAATAGAGCTCAAGTGCCATTTATTAACTTCAAATCACATTATAGTTTCAGCTGCACCATAAATAAAAGAGTTCTTGTCATACTATTAAATATGCATAAGCATGTTGCTTTTCTAGGTCAGTGGAGACAGGTATCTTATATAACTCTGCAGTCTCTGATCTCATGCTGTATGAAAGTTGTGCATAATATTGTATAATGACGTACAAATAAGAAAAAACGGTTATGTGCAAACATGTGGGCACCCCATGAAAAAACCCAATTTCTGCATATTTAAAGCACATTCACTGTTTATTTGATAAGTTTTACAGGAAAACTGAATGAAGCCTTGCAAATGATTTGACACATTATTTTTTTTTTAGCAAACAATTGCACACATATATTAGCAGGAAAAAAAGTATATCAGCAAAACTGCAAGCAGAGGTGTTCACTATTGCCAATGACTGGACAAATGTAGAAATGAAGACACAAATAATGAGCAAAGTGCAACAAAATAAAGAAAACAACAATTGAACCAAATAGGCGCAATCAACACAGTGTCAAAGGTTGCAGATGAGACACGTAACGTTCCAAAGAGGAAAGTTCATTAAATCCAACCCACTGTCTGCCTCGTGTGCGGAAACCTTTCCACAACCTTTGCGCAGCATTTTTTTCCACTCGACCCTTTGTGCAAACAGAAAGGCAAGAGTATTGATTCTGGAATATGTGCAAGAAATGCAAAAGACCACACAGATGCAAGCAGCATACATGTTCAAGCTGAATCAGCAGGAACACTCAAGAAAAATGAGAGGTTTTTTTTAAAGGAAACAAATTTGTGCAAAGCAGATTTAATTTACTATGAAACAGGCCAAAAGGTTTTTTAATCTTTGTTGGTGAATATATTAGTAACAGTAATAACAGTACTGAAACAAATTGTGTAATATATGCAAAATGTATATTTTGCACCAAACTGAAAAAAATTGGTGCAAAATCTTAAAAGAACTTTATACATAAATTATACATACATATCTGGAGATCCACCTGCACACACAAGCCATATTTTATATAATTTCAAGAAAAGAATATGCTAAACTTAGCAATTGAAATTTCATTTAGAAAATAAAATACATTTGACCTTTTGTTTTGCACATACCTGTATTTTTCAAGGTCTTCAAATTTTTGCTAATTATATGATATAGTAACTAGAAAAATTACTAAAGCATTGAACAAAATAATCCACCAGTATGTATTAATAACTATTTTGCAAAAATATATCTCCTACCGTTAAAAATTAAGATATCATCTGCTTCAAATAAACGACAAACATACATAATCCATCTGCCTAATTCACTAATCCACTATGTATTAATATGTACTTGGTCTGTAAATGTGTTCTAAAATGACACATCTGGCAACATGTTGGGAGTGAAGTTCAATGTATTTGAAATGTACTGAATATATTGTGCACATTTCAAGCGAAGTTGAATGACTTTCACTACACTTCATTTTGTTTAATTTCAATTCAATTCCCTTCACTTGATGTCACTTCAATTCACTTCACTTTACTTGACGTCACTTCACTTCACTTGATGTCACTTCACTTCATTTCAATTGACATCACTTAATTTCAATTGACGTCATTTCACTTCACTTGACGTAATTTCACTTCATTCATTTCAATTGACATCACTTCACTTAATTTTATTTGACATCACTTCACTTGACATCACTTCACTTCACTTCACTTCACTTGACATCACTTCACTTCACTTGACATCACTTCACTTCACTTAACTTCACTTGATGTCACTTCATTTCACTTCACTTTATTTCAGTTGACATCACTTCACTTCACGTCACTTCATTTGACATCACTTCACTTCACTTCACTTAACTTCACTTCATTTCATTTGACATCACTTCACTTCACTTCACTTGACATCACTTCACTTCACTTGACATCGCTTCACTTCACGTCACGTCACTTCACTTCACTTCACTTCACTTCATTTCATTTGACATCACTTCACTTCACTTCACTTGACATCACTTCACTTCACTTGACATCGCTTCACTTCACTTCACGTCACGTCACTTCACTTCACTTCACTTCACTTCACATGACTATAAGTTACGGTCTTTTGGGCTCCAGTGCAAAAACAACTGACCCCCCCCCCCCCCCCACATATTGTCTCAATAACAGTAATATTCTAATTGTCATTATTACCATTTTTACCACAAGTGACGACTTTGAGTCCTCGTAAATTTCTTAAGATGAAAAAACTTTTTTTTTTTACTTTGGTGACAAAAATTACATTTAAGAAGCAGAGCATATGGGTAAAATTATGGCAGCTGAAATGCCTTGAAACCTCTCTGGTCACGACTTCCATGTCTAGCTATCTTGACAGGCCTAAGCACGGGTAATTTTTATGTAAACCAAGTTATGTAAACACAATTTCTCAAAAAGGATTGAGATATGTACAGAAATTCTGAAATATGTAGATAATGTCAGTATTGTGACAGGACTCTGACATCCACTAGCATCTAACATTAAATATTTACTAAAAATGTATACTTTTTTTTTTTTACATTAAGACACCACTGGCTACAGAGATTCTCAGGAACCCTTGCTGTGATTGCAATACAAGGCCTAAGATTGGATGAGTCATGGGTGTACAGCTATCCCAGAAACAATGTGAGGCCTAAAAAAGACTGCACCCTGCCTAATGGGCCAAAGTCTGATTGGCCCATTTGGCCCACCACAAATACACCACTGTCCCCCTAAAGTCAAATCAATGATTTTAATTGCAGTTATTATTTATAGCAATACAACAATAACTTTCTGCATTATTAAACTATTTAGAAAGTGGTTTGATGCAAAAAGAAATGCATCCAATCACAGTTGTTTATAGTGCTGGTGAATGGAACCAAACGTCTGAAGAGTTTATTGTTTTATTGTAAGTTCCAAACGTGATTTTATCAGCCAACACAGCTGGCAGGTGAAGTAAACAACAGACTATCCTTTCTGTTTACAATGACACCTGTTGGGCAGCAAATGAACAGTTCAAGAAGTTGATGTGCAGAAAGCAGGAGGATAAAAAAATGTAAATAACTTAAACTTAAACTTATTGTGATAGCTAGAGCATTTCAGGAACAGCAGGTTGTGGTGTGTTCCAGGTCTGAAGTAGTTTAGGTGTTTCAGCAGCATGAAATAAACTGGTGTATGCCGGGGGGACTATTACTTAACTAGTGACCTACTTTCCAACCCCCCAAATTTTTTTACCAGCTTTTACCATCACCAAGTTTATTAATAAACACTCAGACGACTGTTGTAGGTTCATTGTTGGTTCGGGTAATAAATCGCATGGCTATGCTTGGGCTGTAGACGCCGGGTTCCTATCACCACCAGTGTAAAGGAGAATTACCAACAACAAACCATGCCGTACCAAAACATATTCGAAAGGTTTTGAGTGCTTCAGTTTTTTTTTTTCGTTAAAAGGCGAAACCAGAAATCAAATGCAGCTATAATAATAAGGTATTCTGTAAAAACATAAAAAAGTATCATAGACCCAATCTACGGCATTTATGGCATTTATCAAAAAATTTAATGCTGAATAAGCAACTTTTCCAAGAACGCTGAATTCAACAGAACACAGTTTGTTTTAAAACAACCAACCAATACTGATTTGCACATTAAGCGTAGAACTCAGCGTAAAGTAGATTTAGGTCAGAGGTCAGTGACTGCACAGATAACCAATGGCTGCACATCTGCCGGAGTGCAACGGACTTTGGGTGGACAAGCGATGGCCAGGGTGCAAGAACAGTGGGTTGTCCTGCGTGGGAGTGTGTGTGTTTGGAGAGTATGCAGGTGGTGGGTGAGTGAGAGGGAAGGCAAGAGAAAGTGTATCCGTGCTTGTTTTTATACATAAGCAATCCAAAATGTCCAGCAGACGACATCCATGGCAATGAATAACAAGCGCAAAAGTTTAAAACAAAATTTTTCCTCCTTCAAAACTGAAAAAGCAAATCTGGCTATGGATATTAAGCTTGTAGGTACTTTCAGTCATATGGGAAAATGTAAACCCCTACTGGTCAAATGACACTGAGCTTGCACATGAAAACAACTTTAATTCATAGTTTACATGCATACAACCTAAATACTGTCTTTTCCTGCACTGCTTCTAATATTTTAGGTAAAATAAACAACCTTTGCACAGTCTACAGTTTATTCTTAAATGTAGAAATTAAATGAAAGGACTCATTTTTGTGCCGAAGTACAGAGGAAATGTGCTTATTTTGACTCAGAAAACATGTCACTTGACCAGGGGACCTGGGATGCATATGGGACAATTAGGACCCCACAATGCAGGAAAACAGAAAATTAGTGTGTGTGTGTGTGTGTGTGTGTGTGTATGTGTGTGTGTTATAGATTGAGTGAGAGAAAGACAGAGATTGTACAAGTGTGTGTGTGTGTGTGTGTGTGTGTGTGTGTGTGTGTGTGTGTGTGTGTGTGTGTGTGTGTGTGTGTGTGTGTACGAGTGATGACGTTTGTTTGGTCAAATGGCCCGACTGATATAGGGGTGAAAGGCAGACATATATCTGCAGACCCAACTGCTACTCTTGCCTGCAGTCTTCTTGCTCTCCAGTCTCCAACACTCTCAGCAGGATCTTCTCAGTCTCAAGGTACTGCACATTTTTCAAATACATGCATTTTACCTAAAATAAATTCTAAATTTTGCACCAATTTCGCACCAGCTATGTAACTTGTGGCATAACGCTACAATGGACTGTAGTAATATATAAACTTGAAAGAAGATCTGACTGATTGGCTGCTGCTTCAAACTCTCTTTGCATATTACCAACCCAATCTGACACAATATTCATTCTTTTCTTTTTCTAGATGAAGCTGGCATTAGCTCTCATAGTTGCACTCCAAGGTAAGATTTATAAGAATTATTCATCTTTCTATGTTCTTGACTAGACAAATCTGAAAAAGTTTGCAATAAAATAAACTAGATGAAGCTTCCAAAGCATTAACTTTGACCTTATCTGGGTCAACCAGAGAACATTGTGATAATGTTGTGAGAAGACTGATTGTACATTGAGAGTAACCGCATAGTTGGGTACTGATTAAGTCAAATAAAAGTTGATTAATTAGTGTATAATGATTTCTCAAGCAAACTCAAGATCTATCAAGACTTTGCTTTGGTATGTCTGACTACTGAGTGGTCAACCTCTAAGTCTTGAAAAGTTGGCAAAAATATTTTTAAATGTTATATTCAATGTTGCAAGTGCAATGTAACTTGTGAAGCAATGTTTTTATATTTTTCAATATAATACTGGTTCAAGATGGAGAGCAAAAATATGTCCAAAATGATTGGCTAAGATCATAAAAAAATGAATTTGTCTACCTTGCAGTATAACAAAAGCCAATGTCACTAAATTGTTTTAGGAATTGTCATTGTCCACTCTCCAAAATGGCAGCTTTCCAAGAGAAAGCAAAAACATTAATTATATTTAATGCTAGTCTATATAATTTAAATCAGAACTTGTCCTTTGATTGTAAATGTTGGGCACAATGCAGATTGCTGCTACAAAAAAAAAAATGTTGTGGCTGCCAAACAAAGGTCTGAAATTTTCTCTCTCTCTTTCTCCAAGTGTCGGTGTGCTTGTGCCAACTGCCAGATCCTGATAAGGAGCTGGTAGAAAAGTATGAGACCCTGAAAGGAACCTTCTACAAAAGGCTGGTGAATCTTTACCAGAAGGCCCATGGAACCATCGGAACCTTGGCTGAGGGCACCATCACAGGCGAGAAAGCCAAGGAGATTGTGGACAAAGTGAAAGAAGACAGCCGTGCCCAGTCCGCGGGCAAGCTGCTTGTGTGAGTATGAGTGACCCAGTCAGCTCTGTTAGAGCTGAACTCAATAATAGGCTATGACTGAGCAATACAACAAAAATACAATATCACGGTACTACACAGTACGACATGTAAGAAGTTTTAGCTTTTCTGAAGTACAGACAGAATTCCTAAGCAAAGCAACTTGTTTATCAAATATAATAAAATAATGATTTTGTTCAACTTTTCACTGAAGGAAGTTTAACACACTAATTATGCAATCTTTGTAATGTAACATGCAGTTGCTCAACAGTCTTTAGGTAATATATTATGTAACGATATGCTCAAAAAGAGTACTGCCGTGTATTGTGACTTATGATGATACAATAAAATACGTTCATGCTGAGGATCCCAGTCACATATTAAACCTGATCTTAGTATATTATCATAATTCACAATATACCACAGTACTTTTCTGGGCATGTCATCGATATTTACTTAAAAACTATTGACCAGAAAGATTAGATTGATTAGATTAAAATTAGCTCTTGAAAGAAATAGATTGGTCTTTAACATTTTGCAATTCTCTGCTATCAATTGACCCAATTAGCATTAGCACTAGTATAAGAACTAAATTAACATAGACTTTAGCAAAGGCTAAGACTTTGAATTCTAGTGAAATTATTTGCCTACAGTCTAATTTAGTCCCATTTGAGTTAAATAAAGCCAAGGGAGGACCATTAGCATGCTAACCAAACAATGCTAATATAATATTATTTGTTTTGTTTGTGATTGATCCAGTGGTGTGGCTCAGGGAATGGAACCCATTGTAGAAAAGGCTCGCTTGGCTGCTCTTGGTCTGTATGGAGAGTACCTGCGTCCCTATGTCGGCGAGTACCTGGATGAAGCCATCACCAGTATCAAGCCCGTGCTGGACACATGGCTACCAGCTGATCAGCAATAAGCCACATGATCACCAACCTATTCCCCACTCCCCAGTATGTGCTTTCCTGCAGGCTGAGCTGTGCTTGAAGCCTAGCTAGACATTCTTGGATCCTAAAACTAAACATGCACAGCCGTAACATAGCATTGAAGCAAAAGATCTAACTGTGATAGTGTGTTACCAGCAAAGTCATTTTGTAGATGTAGATTACAGGCTTGTTACTGTATATATCGTGTATTTTCATGCTCCTCTTTACAATGTATGGAAAACACCATTGTTTGTTCAGCAAGAATAAAAAAGAAAGTGAAAATCTTGAAATGACTGATTAATGATGAAATATTTGAGCTAGTACAGAACATTCTTGGGATGGTTTTGGAATATTACCATGTTTGAACATGCTGATCTTTCATATATGATTTTTGAGAGAAAGGAAATGTCATGAAAAGTCATCTTGGGAGTCTAATAAAACTACTTTAAATGATAAAATGAAAAAAGATTTTTGTCTACTCATGAAGTTCAGTTAATAAATTTTTAAAATAACTGTGCATGGACAAGTAACGCATGTCTTTAGCAAGAGGTCACAACATCAAATAGCCAAAAAAGAAAAAAGAAAAAGAAAAAAACCTGCATAAATATGCATATGCAATACATTAAATGGTTAAATAAGATATCAAAGAACACAGAGTTACATTTAAGAAATATTTTCTGTACAAAATCTACATTCATAGTCATTTGTAACTACAAGCTCTACTGAGACACAATGATATACTATATTATGAGTTTGAGTTTTCTTTGATTTTCCTGGGAAAAAGAAGGGACGGAATGGCTTCTGTAAGGGTCATATACTATAAGTTAAGATTAAAAACCATTAAAATGTTGTGCTCTCTAGATCTTATCATTTAAGTTCCATCATGTAACTAATGGGGCATAGGCAATCAACAAGGACCCTTGAATATTAATGTGTTTTTCTTTTGGCACCAGGTATATTCTATTCTCTTTATATCTGCCTTGGAATTCTTTTGGTAGGTGTTCATTTACTCTCTTCTCTTCGCTTCCCTTGAGGGTTCCCTGTCAGAGCTTGCCATGGAATATTTGTACACTTTTAATCAGTTTTCATCTCTGTCATCTGTCAACACCATCAGATGAAGGTTTTTGTTCTTAATACAAATTGTTACTAATATATCAACTAATATTTCAAATGTTCAATTTGTATATATTCAAGCCCCAGATAAAAAAACATGCAATTAAGTTAGTTTAATATAAAAATAAATAAAATATAACACATAGTCAATCATGTAAAATCAGAATAAATATTTTGGTGTGTCTGATGCAGATGAAATTATGAAGTCAAAAAATGTCAATTTAATTACTGTAGAATTGCAGTTTGGCTTGTCATTTCTGGAGAAAGGTTTTATTATTTAGATTATATAATGAAAGCTTTCCTAAAAAGTTCTAATAAGACAGCCAATGATGGATGCAAAAAACCTGTATATTGTGACATTGCCATCAACCTAGATTTTCTACCTACATGCCAAAATAGTGGCATACATTTCACTGCATTTCTGTCACATCTTGTTCTCGAAAGGTCTGCTTTACCAAATTTAATTTATAGTTTAATACATAGTTTTCTGTTCATGAAATGAGAAACAAAAGATCTGCATTGCAGCTTTAAAGGGAAAATCAGCAGGGATTGCTCCCTGGAGAAAGGTCAAGCTCTATCAAAACATAATGAGCCACGTGCAAGTGTGGCTCATCTGGATCGACTTAAGCGATAGCAAAAACACATATAAACACATAAAAGTGTCCTTTAATTTGAGGTATACTTTTTGGCATGTAGGTATAACTGCACTCGTATTACTTTAAGGGAGTTAAGCATTGGGAAAACATACAGACATGCGAATAAACATTTTCATAGAAAATTTCATAGATAATATTTGAACAAGCAAATATTTAAGTTCAAGGTGATTGTAATCCAGCAAAAGACAAATTAAACTGACATTTTGTATTTATTTTCATAATTTCAATTAAAAAAAAAACCACATGGAATTTGTAAGTATACGTTTACATGTATTTTAACTTGTTCCAAATTGATTAGAATTTCCTGCAGTCTTATTTAAACCTTACACCTAGGGGCTGGTGTTCTCTTTGCTTTTTATGAGTGTGACATAGTAATAATACCAGGATCTAAAGAACTCTCAGGAAATAATTTGTAAGTTTTTCCACTGCCAAGAAAATTATCTACATCAAGTCATGTAGAAGTACATTCTAATGACCGTTAATTTGTCCAGGACCAGCTGCCGCAGCAAATCCAGTGCACGAGCAGACTGTTCTAAATGAAAGAAATCTCCAAGAAACCCAAACCTTCATTAAGTTAATTCATACCACCTTACAACACCTGTGTGTCCCCATCTCTGGTTCTTGAAACACAGTGGGGTAGAAATTAAGCGTAGTTGCGTAGTACGTCATAAATGTTTTTGACTCAAGGTCTCAAAGTCTGCATGTGATTGATAATAGGAAAAGCTGAAGCCACTGAAACTTTACAGTCTTTAGTTACCTAAGTCCTCCATTTACGTTGCGCTTGACATATGATGATTCGTGGTTATGTCACTGGGTTTTTTTAAGCACATATTTACTGTCATATACAGTAATAGAATGCAGTTGGATACTGTATCGCTGTTTACTTCCTCCAACTGCTTAATTTTCATTTACTGTTCATCAGCACTAAAGCTACAATGATAGTTCTTAGCAAATTGAAATTTGTGTAATTTTTCTTTTCTCCAAACGTAGTTGATCAGCCATAAAAATTTTGGGGTCTAAAATTTGCTTCTTTAGCCAGGCTAAGGAGTGCATAGCCACCATTTAGCATTGTGCTAACTGCATGGCAGTCATAACACACTTATTTCAAACTGTGTAAAGCTGTTATATAACTTTTTGCCCAATTCAGTTGTCTCTGGTTCCACCTACTATCTAGGACAGTAACACAGTACCACCAACACTGTGAAGGTAAAGAAGAGCATGGAGACCTGGATATGCTAAATGCTAAAAATGTCTGAATCACTGGAAGTGCTGAGAGAACTAACTACCACTAATGGCTGTACTAATTTGCAATCTCTCAACAATAGGGCTCCTCACTATGGCTATTCTCACTGTACGACACTGTTAGGGATAAAGCATTGACACAATTAAGGATTTTACAATGTCAGAAACCACAAACAGGAGTTTACTGCACAACTCTTTTGTGGAAATTGCAAGGCTGTGTTCTGTGTACAGTTAGCACAATGCTACAAGTTCATTATTTGCTACATTAGCTTCATAGCTCCAGTGCAAAACAAAAGAAGTAACTTCATGCATAGTTGCCTTGGATGTTTTTAGCAACTCAACAATCCATTGCTACGGAAAGAAAACATCCAAAGTCCACAGTGACAAGGACAATTAAACATTGACCCAATTTCCATGTGTGCTAGTTTGTAGGCCTCAATAGTCAGAACAGTCATAAACACAGGTGCAAACCCACTGTAAGATCTCTTGAAATTGTGGGAACAGCAGGTGTCTATAAAACTCATACATGTTCCAATATCTGTAGGGGATCTTACAAAGCTCTTATTGTGATGGCTAGATGATGGAGTCAGAGCATGTACAAAACAGCAGCTCTTGTGGAGTGTAATTGGTATGCAATAGTTAGTACCTACCAAAAGAGACCCAAAGAAAGACAACTGGTAAAGTAGTGACAGAATCATGGGCACCCAAGGCTCACTGATGCACGTGGGAAATAAGGGCAAGCCTATCTGGTCGGATCCAAAAGACTAACCCTATTGTAAAGAAATTATATAATGGAACCAAAATGTAAAATATAATAGATCCCAACAAATTAATTAATTAATTAAAACAAAATAAATAAATTAAAATAAATAAATAAATAAATAAATATAGTCATATACAGTCATGTGAAAAAGTTATGACACCCCATTAAATATTCTCTTCTAAAAAATGTTCACATATCAATGTCTAATCTCAAAGTGATTTAATTGCAGGTAAACAACAAACAATTAATAATGATTTATTCATTAAGCAGAAGATATCAACAAAAACGTGTTTTCTAACTGAGGAAAAGGTTAGGACACCCTACACCCTAATAGCTGATACTAAGTGTTACCCCCTAATAACCACAGTGAGATGCTTCTTGTAGCATCTACATCTCTGATATCGGTCTGAGGAAAGTTCGTCTCACTCCTCAATGCAGAATTCTTAAAACTATGAGATGTTTGAGGGGTTTCCTGAATATACAGCATGTTTCAAGTCACCCCACAACACCAAGATCTGGGATTTGACTCCAGGATTGTTCAGCCTGCAGTCCTTGGTGGATTTACTGGTACATTTTGGGTCATTGTTATGTTACAGGGTCCAGTTTTAATGTTGTTACAGATGGTCTCATGTTCCTCAAGCTCCCTCTGGTACATGGTAGAACTCATGTATGATTCTATGATGGTGAGCTGGCCAGGTCCTGCTGCAGCAAAGCCTCCCCAACCCATGCTATGGTATTTTGGTCTTTTCCTGGAATGCTGCATTCAGACATGTCCTCTGTTCTGGTGTCCTAATAATTAAATTTTAGACTCATCTGTCCAAAGAGCACTATTCCAGAAGTCCTGGTCTTTCTCTATGTTCTCTCAGTCTGGCCTTGATGTTTCTTTTGGAGAACAATGGTTTCTTCTCTGCACACCTCCTATGCAAGTTAGTCATTGTAGAGTCTGATTGTAGAGCCTGCTGTACGTCTTGTGATGACATTTTATGGTTTTTGGAGACTTCCTTTCGAATTTTGCAGTCTTCTCTTGGGGTGAACTTGCTTTGATGGCCAGATCAGGAGAGGTTAGCAGTTGTTTTTGAAGTCCTCCACTTGTAGGCTGTTTTCCAGACAGTGGAATGGCTAATTGCAAATTCTTTTGAGATCTTTTAAAACTCCTTACCAGACTAAGCTGGTACAATCTTCTTTCTGAATGCCTCAGACAGCTCTCACCATGTTGTTCACGCTCATCTTAACAGTCTGGAGCACACCAAACTAAATGTCTAAAGTTTTAATAGGGCAAACCTCCTAATCTTGTAAAATATCGGATCCCCAGGGTTATTTTATTATTTTGCGTGTTGTCTGAGAGCACCTCTTAGGGTAAGACCCCTGGAATCATGTTAAGGCCTCTGAAATGTGTAGTTGCTAAAAATCTTTTTTTTTTTTAAAACTTCACTGAAATTACTTTCAAAAAACTTTATTCTTGATCTCGATAATTCAAGACCATTCCAGATAGGGTAAATCTGAAAACCTTCAACTAAAATTAACCTATAATTGATTTCATGGTTTCAAGTAAAAATAATATGTTTATAAGTATTTAATAAGTAATTTAATGATTATATTTCAAATTAAAGCTTAGTCATAGAGAGTTAGGACTGTTTTCTAAGAACTTCTGAAACGTGCATATGGAACATTTTATCTGTGTTTAAGATGCTTGCCATGCGTATTTGTAACTGCAACATCAGTGGGACATTACAGTTGTGGTTTCAATCCAAACACACAGGGTTTTAACCCATTACCAATAAAAGTTGTATTTCTTCTCATGAACACCAGTTAAAAAGCATCAATTTTTTTACGTCTTCCATTATCCTTCATGCTGGTCCTCACAAAGAGCTAATTACATGTTCCCACAAGTACACACTGCTTGTAGATAAGCTTAAAATCAACAGGCTGACGTGTCTAAGGCAAAATAGACTTAGGACTGCAAAGGTGATAGCAGCATTCTTACGCAAGACAACGACGGCCCATCTTTTTGAACGGGCCAGGTGGGAGGAATAGGATGACAGGAGAAAGTCATTACCATATATTAAGCCTTATTAACAGGAGAGTAGACAACACCATTAATAGTTAGATCACAAGTCATCGTCAAAGGCTACTGCCTGCTTTTATCAAACTGTAATGATCAAAGGTAGCAAAGGGACGAATCAGCACTAAGGTAATTGAATCTGCTCAAGTTTGTAGACCTGACCCAACAGTTTCCGAGTCAATTCTTCGTAAACCGAGATACTTTATCTCACATTCACTCCCCACAGCTATTCTGTTCCTTGCTTGCCCTCTCTCTCACCCACCCTCCCTCCCTGTCTCTGTCTGCCCTCTCTCGCTCAATTATCTCAGGGCATTGCACTTTGGCTTTTGGGTGTTCAGGTCAACACATGTGTGCTCGTATATAAAAGATAGCACCTCACCTTCTAACCAACCTGACACACTTTCCACTGAGGCGCGACAGTGAGTACATTCATCTTCATCCTTTTCTTTCAATCTTGACAATCACCCAACTCTTAATAGATGAAAAATCATGGCAGCTCATTTAGTCTTGATGAGCTTAGGTCTAAGCTTCATAATTTATATAGAACATTTTGATTTTCTGTGATATGGGTCCTTTTTTGTGTATGTAAAATTAGGCTGTAACTTCTGAACCACAACTAACAAAATGACATTATGTCAAAGATTTGTCACAGAATTTATATACATATATATATGTATATAGTGAATATTACAGTATTTTCTATATGTGTATGCACTCATATATATATAGTGTGTCTGTAGATATAGATATTTAAATAGATATATATAGAGTCACACACATATACAGAAAAATGCATATATATGACTATAATGCTAAGATCCTAATGCTAAATGCTAATGCTAAAAAACATAAAAAAAAACAATGCTAATGCTAAAAAACATTATATATGAAGTGGCTATTGTTCAAACTGCTATAACCTGCATCCAGATCTGACCACAGTGAAGTGATGATGCCACCTTGTGTTCGCCAAACTCTCCAGACATCCTCATCTTCTAACTTCTGTGTTTTCTCCCCAGAATCCATAGCCATCATGCATAAGCTGACCGCCATTACTGTCCTCATTGTAGCCCTTGCTCTGGGTATGTTCTTAAAGACACTTTGCACTTTGAACATTTTTTAATGTTTTAAAACTTACTGAAGCTCATGTCATGAGTCTAACACACCGCAAAGCCTAGCGATTCAGAATCTAAAATCACTAAGGGGCTCATGGACCAACATCAGAACCAAGATGTCAGCATTAAACCAACCACTGCTTTTTGTTGACAAAAATGCAAACGTGTTTTTTTTTTAAAGAAATTTGCTTTACAAGTGCAAATATTTACAATTCTAGCTAAATTTGATTTGTATAAGGGAAAAATGACTGAAGTCCCTGGCATAGCTATGGCCCCATGGTAGCCTTTGTTGTCCATTAACTTAAACGTTGGCTTTGTCATTTCAGGAGCGGAGAGCTTCCGTGTGCCCAGGCAGGCTGAGGACGAAGAAAAGGGAACTGTTTCCAATGTGATCGACACCCTGAAATCCTATTATGATCAGAGCCTGAATACGGCCACCGGATACATAGATAGCATCAAGGGCTTTAAACTGGAAGAGAAAGCCAAGTATGTGCACATTTACCTCACATTACCAAAGTACAACTACAGTTATTGAGCACCTTTTTCTTTTTAAATGCATTTTTCCAGCATAAGTATATATATACTTCTACTTTCAGCTATTTAACATATTATACTTAGCTACATACAAGATCAAACAAGAAAATCTCTGCTTTTCACTTCTATTTCCAACATAAATAGCTCGTGTTTATTTTGTATTTTCTTGTCATTAGAAAGATAAGCATAATTTCACTTACTAAACCTAACACTGTGGTTTATATATTCTAGTTTATGAGAATGCTAGCTAGCTAGTAGAGCTAATTAAAGCTAATGGGTTAGCATAGGTAGCAAGGCATGGCAAGGCAAGTTTAATTATATAGCATATAGCCATACACAGAGGTCATTCAATTCTTTCATGGATAAATAGAAAAGCAATATTATAATAAATAAATAAAAGTAAATAAATAAGTAAATCAAAGACAAGTATCACTCTGTTTTTCTCTGGGTTTTATTTTTAATACCGGCCTAATGATAGGCCTCAGCTAGAGTTTAGAGCTTAAAACATAACGATTGACCTAAAAGAGACATGGAGAAAACACTCCCTCTAACATTGTGTACTGGCAACTCTTACTAAAAGGGGAACTTCTATTTTTACCTAGCATGCATTATACAAATACTTTAGGAATCCATGTGGTGTTCTCTAGGACTGCTAGTCTAGGTTAACACAACCAAACTCCCACCTCCAGTGAACATAATAGTGTTTTTTACACAATTCGACTGAAGAATGCCTGGATGAGAAACAAACCAAGCTAAAAAGTATCTAAACAGGTAGGTTGCTAACTTGCTAACTTTAGCTTGTAGTCTTCTAGGGAGTTATTTCCACCCATTCTCTTCATTAAAGAAGAATGAAGACAGTTATAATAGTTATGTGAATCCAGTAAGAATATTTGGCTTCCTAGCAGTGACATTAGCTTCTACATTTACCAATTAGCATACAAGACATCATCTTAAAAAAGGAGACAAGCCTTAAAACTGGTCTTAAAAGGCGAGTAGGCAGGTTTTCAGAAAAGTTTTTACATTTTTCTGTATTTGAGTATGCCCTTAAGAATGTAGTTTCACTACTCTCTTATTTTCAGTCCCTGTTTCTTAATTTTAGCATGTAGTAAACTTTAGCACACATGACGCAGCTTCTGCTTCTTTCAGGAACCTGTATGATGAGACGACCCAGGCTGTACGCACCTATGCTGGCATCTTCCAGGATCAGCTATACCACATCATTTACACCCAGTAGAGCGCTTAAGCCACCCCAACCTCCGCCACACCAACTCTGGCCCTCAGTCAAACATGCTGGAATCCATTACCACTTCCTGAAAAACCAAGAGGAGATGAGCAAGTGTGGGCTAAAGCAGTACCTTTGAACTTCTGTCTTCCAGCTGCTTAGACGCGAATGCCGTCTTCTCTTCACTGTTGGTCAACATGGACCTGACCTTCCAAGATGAACTCTGCAATGTCACACCACACCACTGATGCTAACAGCACCTTAGCAAAGCTCAGAGCTGTAACCATGCAGTAAACAAGAACTTCTACAGACTTCTACAATGAATACAAACACAGTGAGGCCTTCAGAGATATATCTCGACCAGAGGCGAACCTTCTCTGGTGTCCGGTTGTACATGGAGGATAATGATTTGTGACCAGAAGCTGGAAAGAACCTGCAATAGATTCCTGTATTAAACTATGCCAACTATGCAATGTGTTAATATAATGCAATAAATACAACCATTTGTAGAATGGAAGGAAACGTTGTTGTTGTACATGCTGCATGATATAAAAAAGTTATGAAAGCATTATTTGCATTGATGCAATATACAGTAACTGACCAGTGTGACTAATGTTGGCCAATTCGTAATATGAAATATACCATAATTGGCCAATTTATTATATTACCAATGCGTCCCTGCTGGAAAAGATCATAGAAACTGATCAAACACCCTCAATAAACCTGGCAGGTAACAGGTGAGATGAATCAGGTGTGTGTGAGCAGTGGAACTTCCCAACTTTGATTTACCCAAGCTCTTCAGAACAGTCAGTACTGACAAATTGGGTTTTCCCAATGGGTTAATATCCCAAATGTAAAAGATCTTACTGGTTTAACAGGTGGCCTGAAAGTGATTATAGATGCAGTTGATGCAGTTGAAACAAAGCCGTCAGGTTTTATCTGAGTGGTTCTTGTGGCCTTTTTTAAGCAGGACAGTAATAATCCTGAAAAACAACAGACACATTAAAAAGGTGATTCCTCAAGCCATTAGGTGAGGTGCCCCCTCTAAAACAAATAAATATATAAATAAAAAATACAGAAATAAATAAGAATTCATCTTCTCAACTGCCCGACCTAGTGGCCTAAGAAGAAATGACAAAACTAAATGTAATCTCGACCAGAAGAGAATAAATGACGTTATCTAGTCTTTCAAGATTGAGATCGAGATACAATTTCCAAAAGTTTCCCTGGATTTTCAAAGGTTATGTCCATTTTACCATGTAGAACTTGTGAAAATAGGAGATGAAATCACAGAATAAAGCCACGCTCTGGTTTTACACTATGCACAGACCTGCTTATAGTGTAATGGAGGACAGTCTTCTTAGAAAATCCTGTTTTTTAAGCTGCATTCTCAGTCCACAACCGAACCTGCTGTCTTCCTTCAGTTTACTGTGGCATCACACAAGCCTGTGCACTTTACACTATTCACTATGTTCTCAGTTGCTTTGGTGCATTTCCATTTCTCACACCAGACTTAATGTGTGTATGACAGCAGTGCTTTTTATCACAACAAACCGTCATGACTGGAAAAAGCAGGAAAACTCTTCAAAATCGTTGGTTCAAACCTCAAAACCAAGTTTTTAAGTCACTGAATATGTCGGTGCCACCAGATTCCCAATCATCGTCCATGGACGTGATGTCAAAATGTAAAGTCATGTCTCCGGTTATAAGCAGATTCTGATAAACTCTGCAAAACATGGAGGAACGACAAGGGCACGAAACAGAAGAAAAAACACTAATTGTGGGAGATTGATTCAAGAAGAATATTTTATTGATTGTAAAGATAAAAGGAGACAAACCATTCACTGCAAATGCAGTCTAGAAAAACATACAATCTTGTGCATAACATTTTACACTAATATACAAAAATGCATAAAAGAAACTTTACAAATCCATAATTAAACCTGAGTTAAGCTTCATTGTAAGTAACAGGCTGGAATCAGCAGATAATTCCTACATGTTGGAAGCAACGCATCATTTTTGTTGATGGGAGAGAGGGGGGAGTGGGGTGTTTTGTGTGTTTTACAAAACGGTAAAAGATTATAGTGGCTCTTGATAGTGAGATGATGTTCTGTCTCCAGATTGCTGCTTTGCTAACTGTAGCTTTGAGCTTGTTCTGAGCTCTGCTCATCATTTCTGTCATAGTAATCCATTCTCCCCATTCAGGTGCAGAATCTGGGGGTCTTGGGGGGTTTCTGAGACACGTGGATTGAAACTTGAGACCTCCTGAAAACCCGAAAAGCAAATTGTGTTTATTTATTTTAAAAGCTCGCTCTGTCCAGTATTCATGATTATTCAGTATTCATGATTATTCAGTATTCATGATATTCATGAAAACATTTCAGGAGCGTAAGGTGGAATTTATGAACAATGTGAATGCATGAAATGTCAGGGGCAGGAGGTGAACGGGTGGTGAAAGAATAGAATCACTTCTATACTTTACATACTACATAAATGGATACTTTTCTAAAGGATAGTACTAAAAGTATTATTTTTCACAGACTTTTACATGCAGTAGCATGCAATTTGGGACACAACCATAGTTCCCGTCATTTGAATGGATGGATGAATAGACAGACAGACAGACAGACAGACAGGCAGGCAGGCAGGTAGGCAGACTGATTGACTGACTGACTGACAGACAGACAGACAGACAGACAGACAGACAGACAGACAGACAGACAGACAGACAGACAGACA
>JBBIGC010143802.1:0-19867 GCA_037576955.1 Lepidarchus adonis | reverse complement strand
GGAACGCAGAATACGGACCGCAGCTCTACGTACGTACATACGTACGTAGTTAACAGCAAGTATATTTCTGCCTTTACCCGCTGTGACACTGCAGTCTTTTGCTTTCAGATAAATCTGACATTGAACATAATGTTGAACCCTTGTGAGGATGGCTGTTGCCCTCTGAAGTTCCTAATTGCTTCAGGCTAATTAATACATCTTGCCCAGGAGTGTGTGTAGGGACCTAAGCTTATTAATGGAATAATGACTAGTTTTGCTGCTGAATTTCTGAAAACATTCTTGCATTTATTCTACACATGAACCCTGAGGGAATTTCAGTCAATACAGAAACTGATTATTATTTTAAGCCACAACCATAGGGCTATTCATCAGCATTCCTCACAATAGCATGTTTGTCCACAAATCACTCTTTAATACAATCAATGATTAATCACTAGAGGCTGACATCACTGATAAGGCCACCCAGGCCTTCATTTCTTTGCAGGGGAAATTGAAATATAATCAGTTTTCTCAATGATCTCACGTTTGCTGTGATAAATATGAAGGGCTTACAATATCAGCATCTGCCTTGGAGCACGTAAGCCGTTTTGCACTTGGGTACGACCCAAAAATAATGAATTTTGCCACAAACTACAATTGTTGCGCATTCGCCGCATTACGGCTGTTTTTCCAGATGGCTGCTGGGATCACAATACATGTTTGTAGTTGTGTTTGCTTCTCTCCCAGCAGCTACGAGTGTGTTTTGTCTGCTGTGTCGGCACAGATGTTTGCCCGTATGTGTGTGTGTGTGTGTGTGTGTGTGGGCCCGCAGGAGAACTCAAACGATATCATGAGTTCTCCCGAGAATGTGCTCCAAGGCCTGCTTGACTGCGCCCTGCTGAGATGCTGCTACAGCGCTACAGTGCTACCCGCCTCCTCAGGCACTGCACTCCGGAGTGTGTGTTGCCAAAGGTTTCATGCTGTCTTGCGTTAAAAATCGAATTTGTGCACTTTGCCCCAAATGCAGTGGATTAGCCAGGTCTCATTAGGAGTCTGAAGTTTGTTTTTTAAGTTTTGCACACTATGTAGGAATGAAAAACTAGGCTAGCATTAGCATGGCGCTAAGTGTATGCTTAACTCATCAGAAACTCTGTATAAATTTAAAAAGGTTTAAAAGGGCCCATATCCTATTGCATTTCTAATATTTTGCCTAATGACAAAGTAATTCTTCCACTTATAACTTGCAATATTTACGTAAACAGTTATAATTCACTTTAATACTGTAACAACATCCTTTCAGCACAGTTATCAAAGTGGACCCAAATGCTGGAACAAGTGACAAGAAAACTCCTCTCGACCCTAAATATGAGGATGTTACAGCTGATCCATCAGCTGAAAAGGAGTCGGCTTCGGAGAGGATCAGGTATAAAGGTCCTGCACTGGAAAAGCAGGAGGTGGGACAGTGCACATATTATGGTGGTGGTGCAATGTTTGGGTGGTGTTCTGAGCACCAGTAAAATGGAAATCTCTAGTCAAGAAACAGGATGGCTGGTTCATCAATAACCCATTGTCAAAGCATGCGTCCCTAACGTAAAGGGTGTGTGTGCGAGGCTTCCTTAACAGGGTGTCCCCAAACATACCCGGCACCCATAGAAGGGGGGTTCCAGCCATTAAAGGGAACCCATAAATGTGCTGGCTACCAAAAGTTGAAAAAATTCTAAAGATCTTCCAATTTCCACATTGTACATCCGACCATCAATATGGTGATGTACATTGTTAATGGGATGAAAACCATTACTACAGCTTTTAATAAAAGCGCATCAGTGTGATACCTGCTAAAGGTACTTTATGTTCCTCAGTCAGTGTCGTTCAATACAGAATGAAATGTTACTATTTCTTGAAATAAATGTACTAATTACAAAACAGACTAACGTGACTCATGTATTGCCTCCTACAGTCTATATTGGTTTGTATTATACTGTATTAATCCCCTAGAGGAATTTCATATCTGCCTTTTCCCATCCACTGGGTGCCGTATAGGGTCTCAAGGGCACTTTAGCCTACTGGCTGGTTCCAGGAATCAAACCCGCAATTCTTTTGTCAGAAACTCACTTCGCTGGCCTTTAGGCCACAGCTGCCTCCTCAATGCAGAAAAGAACATGGCTGGAGGCAATGACTGTGTGCTCTGAAGGTGAGTTACAGCTTCCCACCACTGATGTCATTTGAACCGATAACTTAAATCCGACAGAAAAAGTAATTTTTTAAACAGAAAAGCATTATTCTTTCTCTGACAGGGAGGCACAACTCCATTCCTAGAGGGTTGGTGATGTTAAGGGAAAAAATATCAAAATTAGCAGCAGCATGTCTCACTTTTGTCCATAATGTTGGCATTCATAGGGATATGTATATAGTGTGTCAAAAATCACATATGCAACTCTCTAAAGATCTGAGCCAAGCTAATTGAGGATCTTTGTCTTCCATTACATTGTCATTCCATTCCATTCCATTAGCCTTGTAGCTCCAATGCAAGAAGGTGCAAACTCAAATCCCAAACATGTCCAACAGGTGCGATTTGGGGGCAAACTCAGAACATTGCCTCCCAGGCTGGTTTAAAGTTTAGGCGTTTTAGCGCCCCCCTGTTTAGTGATGTGGTCAAATGTGGTACTGCAGCAGGAAGTTAGAAATTAAGAAAAGGAAATAGGAAGCAGTTGAGCACATGGTCTTGTCAGAGAGCTGCAAATATTAGAGCTGTCTTCTCATCTGTCACCATCTGTTTCATTTGAGCCATAGTAAGCATTGTCTGTAAGTGAAACTTTATTATTTACACAGACATCCTTTAGTTTGATGCATATTGATAGATATTGTTCATGTTGTTAGATTATTCAGGGTTTTGGTTAGCTAGCACAGCTTAGCTTAAGATATGTTCATTGTAGCATGCTGCCAGGATATTTACCTGCACTTTATTTTTTAGTTAATTCATGTAATTTGGGTTAAAATTCATGCTTAGTGTTGTATAAATAATTTTTTTTGTTTTACACCTTGTGTGACAACAAGAGTCCATTAAAACTTGGAGCTTGAGACGCGCCTGACTCTCGCGTTGATCATTCAGAGAGTTTGGATGGCTGTCTAATTTTGGTTATGCAAACCATTAGGAGGGCAGTACAGTAAAAAGACAGTTGGACAGTTGGTTCAATAACAAGTAAAGTGGCAACAAGCAACTCTTCTTATGCAAGCAGCAGAGCCTGCGGGCGCACATCTGCCTCTTCAACCAGTGCAGCAGCCAAGGCTCGCGCAAATACAGAAGCAGCACGTGTACGAGCTTCATTTGCAGAGAAGGAAGCTAAATTAAAAGTAGAGTTGGCCGAGAGAGAGGCAAGGGCAGCTCTCGAAAAGGAAAAAACTCGATGCTGAATTGGAGACTTTGGCATGCCAGCGAGAAGCAGCAGCTGCCAGTAGGCAGGCAGATGTCTTGGAGGTCACTGAAGAGCAGGTCAGGGCTCCAGACAATGCATAGGGCAGTGTAAGGTCAGCAAAGACGGAGATCGAGGATTGCACGAGTGCATTCGTAAGAGAGCAGAACGAGTTACATGCATCCTCACGCCATTACGACCCCACACTTCAGCGCAGTCGATCCCTTGGAACTTTGGTCACATGGAGAACTCCTGCTAATGTTTCTGGAGACGACCCATCTCTCCAAAATGCTGCCATCTCACGTAAAGCGCCCACCCAACCTTCTGATTCGACACATCGAATGAAGATGAGTCACGCTCAAAACCACAGCTCTATGATATGGCTCATTCAGCTCAAGTCTACTCCTCTCATCGCCCCACTGGCCACAATATAACTCCTTCAGCACAACAGTACGCCTCTCCTCATCAAACTTACATCAAGACAAACCCTTCGGCTCAACAGTACACACCTCATCAGCATACTGACCCAGATGGTCAGCATAAGACACCAGTGACGACGGACTTCGTTAAGTACTTAGCACGTCGCGAGCTAGTGAAAACCGATCTCATTCAGTTTGACGATTGCCCTGAGAGTTTTAGGGCATGGCAGTCTTCCTTTCACAACGCCATCAGAGATCTCGGCATTTCAGCCAGCAAAGAATTATACCTCTTGACTAGATGGCTGTTCAAGGAGTCATCTTGTCATGTCCATACAATTCGCCAGGTGTATGTCAACGATCCCAGTGCAGCACTGAACCACGCATGGCGTAGGCTGAGTAAGTTATATGCAGTGCCTGAGGTACTTGAAAAAGCTCTTTTCAAGAAACTGGATGCATTTCCCAAGATCACCAGTAAAGAGCATGCAGGAGAAGTGGATAACACGAGGTTCAAGGTTCAAAGTTCAAAGAAGAACATGACGGGTTCTTTCCCCCATTCTCCTTCTTCGTGGAATTTGTCTACTATGAAGCAGGAATCAGCAATGACCCAAGCTTCACTATTCCCATCGGTAGCAATCCTCCTGCAAAAGATAAGGTAGGCTTTTGGACAGGAAAACAGGTTTTTGGACAGGTTTTTGGTCTACAAAACAGATGTTGCCACAAAGACTGAGTCTAACATCTCAAAGCAAGCTGAGAACCCTGGGAAGAACTGTCCAAGCCATAATAAGCCACACCCATTGAAGAAATGTAGTGGTTTCAGAGCCAAAACACTTGAAGAAAGGAAGTTGTTCCTCCGTGAAAATGGGATATGTTATTGGTGTTGTGCATCAATTTCCCATTGAGCCAAAGACTGCAAAGTCACTCTAAAATGCATAGAGAGTGAAAGTGACCACCATATTGCAGCCATGCACCCTGGCCTGGCACCTCAGACACCCAAAGTTCCAGCCCCTACTTCTATGCCAGAGAAAAAAGAGGAAGGAAAAGAACGCAGGTCTGTGCCTACAGTCACGTCACACTGCACAGAGATTTGCGGTGTAGGGCAGCCAGCAATGTCCTGTTCGAAAATATGCTTGGTACGTATTTCGTATTTCCCAAGGGGCAGCACAACAAGGCAATCAATATGTACGCCATACATGACGACCAGAGCAACCGCTCATTGGTAAGGCCTGAATTTTTCGACCTATTCAATGTCAAGAACGACTCATCTCGTTATTCATTGAAGACATGCGCTGGCATCATGGAAATGTCAGGCCGCAAGGCAGAAGGCTTCGAGAGTCTGTGAATGGAGGAGTTACCCTTGCTTTGCCAACATTAATAGAATGCGACCAAGTACCCACCAATAGGTCAGAAATCCAGACGCCAAAGGTAGCTCTGTTCCATCCCCACCTGAAGTCTGTGGCAAGGCACATCCCTGCGCTTGATCCAAATGCACAAATCCTCCTCTTGCTATGGAGAGATATCATAAGAGCACATAAGGTCAACAGGGTTAGGGTTAGGGTTAACAGGTCAACGGCCCACATGATTCTCCCTTTGCACAAAGATTGGACATGCTCATAAGCCTAGGATGAGCGCCTTCAAGACCCATGTTTTGGAGAAGGGACGCCCTTCCCTCTTGTCACACTGTAACAACTTCATCGACCTGAAAGAGAAAGTGTGCTACAGTGCAGAGCAACCAAGTGGTTTCATCAATAAGTCCAGTTCAAGAAAGAGTTGCAGAGTATTGTTTGGGTCACGAACAACAAAAGACGTTGTTGCTCAATCCATCGAAGACGTAGCCTTTCTAAAGAGCATGGACTCAGAGGTGTACAGGGATTACCAGAACAACTGGGTTGCCCCATTACCCTTCAAGGTTCAGCAAAGACGACTCCCAAACGAAAATCGAAAGCAGGTACTGAATTGGCTTTCCTCACTTTGTCAGACACTGAACAAGAAACTTGTAATGAAACAGCAGTTCCTTGATTTCATGAGAAAGGTGTTTGAGGACAATCATGCCGAACCAGCCCCTCCCCTGATGCAAGACGAGGAGTGCTGGTATCTCCCGACATTCGGAGTCTATCACCCTCGGAAGCCAGATCAAATTCGAGTGGTTTTCGACTCCAGTGCACAGGAAGGTGGCGTCTCCCTCAATAACAGGCCCGGACCTTAATAATAGCTTGCTGGGGGTCCTGATCCGCTTCCGAAAGGAACAAGTGGCAATCATGGCGGACATCCAGAAAATGTTCCACTGCTTTTTAGTCAGAGAATCACTGGAACTTCTTGAGGTTCTTGTGGTTCAGGGATAACGACCCAACAAAAGACATCATTGAGTACTGGATGAAGGTACATGTCCTTGGCAGTAGCCCTTCGCCTTCCATCGCCATTTATGGGCTGAGGCTTGCTGCCAAAGAGGGTGAACGCGAACATGGCTCAGACACGCGAAGGTTAATAGAGAGACACTTTTACGTAGACGTCTCATGTCCTTGCCCAGCGATACAGAGGCCATCAGCCTTCTTAAGAGGACACAAGCATCTCTCGCTGAGTCAAACCTTCGACTCAGCTGTGATTAAGGACTGCTCACCAGAGGATCATGCTGCAGGCATACAGGATCTAAACTTGAGTGAGGAGATCATGGTTTTACAGTGAAGTCTTAGACTGTGCTGGGAGGTAGTTACCGATGTATTCACCTTCCAATTGTCTGTGGCTGACAAGCCGTTGACCAGACGCGGTGTCCTGTCCACCATCAACAGTGTCTTTGATCCATTCGGTCTAGCCTCTCCGGTCACGATGCAAGGAAGAGCTCTACTACGGGAACTTACCTGTGACACTTCTGATTGGGACGCTCCACTCCCAGAAAAGAAACTAAACGAATGGGTAACCTGGCGAGATTCAGTCCTAGAGCTGAAAAACCTGCACATCCCATGTACCTACACATCACATTCCCTTACTAAGGCACAACGACTGGAACTGTTCGTTTTCTGATGCTTCCACCAAAGCTATTGGGTCAGTCGCTTATCTTAGAGCCATTGACGAAGGCGGGAACAGCAACGTTGGCTTTGTCCTAGGGAAAGCCAAGTTAGCTCCTCAGTGTAGGCCCACTATCCCTCGGCTCGAACTTTGCGGAGCTGCGCTAGCTGTAGAAATGGCAGAACTCATCCTTGACGAGGTAGATCTCAAGATGGATGCAGTCAAGTTCTACTGCGACAGTAAAGTGGTCTTAGGGTACATACATAATGAGGTGAAGCGCTTCTATGTGTATTTACACAACAGAGTACAACGGATACGTCAGTCGACCAAGCCAGAGCAGTGGTTCTATGTACCAACAGAACACAATCCGGCTGATCACGCATCCAGGGCTGTCTCTGCATCAAACCTTGTAAAAACTACCTGGTTCGGCGGACCAGCTATCCTCCAAAGACCGTATGATGGCCTGGAAGAGGAACCCGAGTCCTTTGAACTCATTAGTCCTGAACTTGACGTCAAGGTGCGGTCTGAGGTGTCAAGCTTCCACACTAAGGTCCAAGTGCAACCCTTTACGACTCAGAGGTTCAAGCTATTTTCTAACTGGGACTCACTAATAAAAGCCGTTGCCTTACTCATCCACATAGTCCGGGGTCACAAGTCTAAGGACTAGGGACGAAGGGATGTAGAGGCTGGCATTGGTGTGAACAACCTCGCACACCTGATGAACGCTCACAAGCCATAAATGTTATTATACAGGCAGTCCAAAGAGAAGCTTTCTCAGTGGAGTTCTGTGCTCTGACTCACGGCAAGGCTCTGCCTAACAGCAGCCTACTCGTTAGGCTCAGTCCAGTGGTAAATGAAGGCCTCATGAGAATTGGAGGCAGGCTCACACATGCGACATTGGAACATGCGGAGAGGAACCCCATTATCTTACCTAAGCGTGACCACGTTTCTGCCCTGTTAGTGTCTTACCATCACAAGCAGGTGAAACATCAGGGGCGCCATTTCACTGAAGGTGTCGTAAGGTCTCCAGGCCTGTGGATCATTGGATGTAAAAGGCTTGTCAGCTCCATTACACATGGTTGTGTCACTTGTCGGAAGCTCCGAGGCAAGATCTGCCACCTGAGATGTTGGGCTGGGTGTTTTTGGGCCGTGGAGGGTCACCGCGAGGCGCACTAGGGGTGGGCATGCTGAAAGTAAAAAATGGGCGATATTGTTGACCTGCATATCGAGGTGATTGAGTCCATGGACTCCTCTAGTTGTATCACGCCCTAAGGTGATTTGTCGCAATCCGTGGACCAGCAACTAAGGTCAGATTGTGGGACGAATTTTATTGCCGCAAGCAAGGAACTTGGGCTGACGAAACAGCAACAAGGGCCCAGCGTCCAAAGATACCTGAGTGACCAAGGTTGCTCTTGGGAGTTCAATCCGCCCTACTCGTCACACATGGGATGCTTTTGGGAGCGGATGATTGGGGTAGCTCGATGGATCTTTGACTCTATATTGCTACAGGATCACGTCCATCTCTCCCATGAGGTCCTATGCACTTTCATGTGTCTCTGCAATCAAAAATGCCAGGCCGCTTACCCCAGTGTCTACTGATCCAGACGCTCCTTTCTTGTTAACCCCTATAATGCTGCTCACACAAAAGGGTGCTGTACCTCCTCCACCTGGAGACTTCCTGGTCAAGAACATCCACCAGAGCCAGTGGAGGCAGGTGCAAGCACTCGCAAGTATGTTCTGAACACGATGGAGATGGGAGTATTTCCCTACGCTACAGAACCATCGCAAATGGGTTGGGGAACACCACAACCTGCAACAAGGCGACGTGGTGTTGATAAAGGGCAGCCAAGATGCGAGAAACGACTGGTCCTTGGCACTGGTGACGGCGACCTACCCAAGCCAGGACGGGAAGGTGCGAAAAGTCGAAGTGAAGACTGCAGCACAAGGAACGCCAAAAACATTCCTGAGGCCTGTTTCAGCCATTGTTCTTCTTCTTCCCAAAGAGGACCAAGTTAGTGTGTAAATAGTGCAATGTAAGTGGCATCACAGGCTGGTTTAAAGTTTAGGCATTTTTAGTGCCCCCGTTTAGTGATGTGGTCAAATGTGATACTGCAGCAGGAAGTTAGAAATTAAGAAAAGGAAATAGGAAGCAGTCTAGCACATGGTCTTGTCAGTAGATGGAGTGAGCTGCAAATCTTAGAGCTGTCTTCTCATTTGTTACCATCTGTTTGATTTGAGCCATAGTAAGCATCGTCTGTAAGTGAAACTTTATTATTTACACAGACATCCTTTAGTTTGATGCATATTGATAGATATTGTTCATGTTGTTAGATTATTATCCAGGGTTTTGGTTAGCTAGCACAGCTTAGCTTAAGATATGCTCATTGTAGCATGCTGCCAGGATATTTAAGATACATGCACTTTAATTTTTAGTTAATTCATGTAATTTGGGTTAAAATTCATGCTTAGTGTTGCATAAATAATTTATTCAACGTCATCTCTGTATTTTTTTAGTTTTACACCTTGTGTGACAACAAGAGTCCATTAAAACTTGGGAGCTTGAGCTTAAAAGCTTGAGAGGATACATCCTGACTCTCGCGTTGATCATTCAGGGAGTTTGGCTGGCTGTCTAATTTTGGTTATGCACACCATTAGGAAGGCAGTACACTCTTGTTGATCAGTCACTTTAAGGAAAAGCCATTACTACAGTTTCTCCACCATTACGAGACAGAAGGGAGAAATAGAACCAAACTGGTGGAATTAAACATGACAAAACATACCCCATTGCCTGTAAATCATGTCACGTTTTTATTCGCACCGCATTCTCAGTAGATTAATGTCATGAATAGTTGATGCTCCATGCCGCAGGTATAGCTGTCTATGTCAGTGACTGTGTGTTAAGCAGTTGGGGAGGGGATATTTTTTTTAATGACAGTGCCATCCTTGAGCCTGCTGAATGAGCAGCTCGAGCTAAGCTGTTAATGATACTGTTGATGGAAAATCACTCAGCGCAAACACTCCCCATAGTGCGCTATATAGCGAGACAGATATATCTCTCCAACGCTGATCTTCATTGGAGATGTGTGCAACTGAAGTCCCACATGGCTTTGCCTCTTATCTGAATAGCAAATGAAAACTTCACAGGAAAAAGTAAAGAACTCTTCTACCAAGTTGCGATGAAAATGACAGATATATAAATATATATTCATATAAATATCTTTTTACAGAATTTGTAAAATCACAAACAGCAAAAATACCTACAAGCTCTTTAGGAAGAATAATCTAAGGTCAATTTAAGTATAGTTTAAATAGTTGTTATGAAAGCTTAGTAACTTATTGTTCATCATTTAAATTCAAAAGTTGTACCATGAAGAACAGAGGTGGACAGTAATGAAGTACATTTACTTGAGTATCTGAGTTTGAGTATCTGTACTTCACAAGTAGTCGTTTTTTGGAATGTTTTAACTTTCACTTCACTACATTTGAAAGACAAACCCATACTTTTTACTTCTCTACATTTCTGTCAAGGTTCTTGCTACACGTTACTTTCAGAGTAGCTTCAGAGAACGAGTTTATTGTGGAACCCCGCCTTTCAAAATAAACTGTATCGCACATGCGAGATTGTGTAACGTAAAAAATGAGTGAACCTCGAGTCACTGAATACACTACAGTACAGGAAGTGTGGGGTAGATCGCATATCATAAAAAAAGGGTGTTAGTCAATCATCCATCCCCACTGTGGCATTTGGCAGTTGATTGACATATAGTACAGCCAGTCTGAGACCTCTTGTAACAAGCATTAACTGCAATAAATCTTTTACTTTTGTACTTGTAATACTTAAGTATTTTTGGAAACAAGTACTTCAGTACTGTCACTTAAGTCAAATTTGACTGTATGACTTTCACTTGTCTTAGAGTAACATTTGACTAGTAGTATCTGTACTTTCACTTAAGTAATGAAGTTAGGTACTTTGTCCACCTCTGATTAAGAACATGAAGTGTAATTTTTAAAGCATTAAAGGTATTTAAATGCCAGTTATTGTAATTGGCTTATTTATTTAAGACACTTCCCACCCCTCACATGCACTGTTCTCCGTCAGAGACGGTTCCGCAGTATCTCTGTAACTGACAGACACTGCAAGAGCGTCTTTCTTCAAGCTTTCAGAGGCCTAAACTCACTGCCACCACCAAAAGAACCAAAACACACAAAAAATACCCAACACAAGCTTAAAAAGACTAACACTTTCACCCTCATGCAATATTTCCACTTGCACATTCACACTTGTTTTACAGCATATTCATTTGCACCAGCTCATTTCACCTGTCTGTCTTGTCTTTGTCTTGCTTTACTATAATAAATAACTTGAACTTTTTGCAATGTCTTGAACATATCATTTACACAATGCACTCGTAACTATAAAAAATCTTTTGTTACTTCCCTTGTTCTTTTGTTTAGTGTAGAGACTTCTACAGATTTAGAGGTATTTTTATAGATATTTTAATAGGTAGTGTTTATTTTGTGTAATTTACTTTAGACTTGCATTTCACTGCGTTTTCTCTATTTTTAAATATATATTTTTACATATTTTATATATTTTACTTTACATTTTCTTTATAAATATGTGAAATAGCATTTCAGCACTCTGTGTACAGTGTATACTGTTGCATTGATGAAAAATCTCTCTTGAATCTTCAATCATGTTTTGAAAGGTTGTTGATCAAAAAGTATTTCCATTATGTTAATGCTTCCTACTCTTGTTTATTAAAACTCTCCAGGAAAAGGGATGTGTGGGATTGGGGGTGTGTGTTAGGCAGTAATTGACACCCTGTCAGACACTCCTCTTGGCTCTGATTGGTTGTTCTGATTCAAGTGAGGTAGATTCTTGCAAATGTTATTTAGGAGCACTAGGTGGAGCCATAAAATTCAAATATTTTTAACAGATTACATATGTCTCGTGTACTACTCTCAGTTTGAACTGTAATTATTATGTGAAAAAGTTTTGACACCCTTTCCATGGTTCAGTTAACAGCAGGTCAAGACTTGTTAATAGGAATCACCAGCTGTCGACAATTCAAGATTGTAAAAAATAAAACGATCTCTGACTCCTCAAGCCAATTGTCAGCAACCATGGGCTCCAGTAAGCACCTGGGAACAGAAGCTAATTGATGCCTAGAAAGCAGGGAAGACTATAAAAAGATTTCAAAGAAGCTCCAGCTTGCAGTTTCCACTGGCAGAAATGCCATTAAGAAATGGCAGTAAGGGGAACTGTGAAAGAGAAGGCACAAACAAAAACAGGAACATCATGTCAATGAACGATCACCCTGCCAACTCTTAAGCAAGGAGGTACATCTGTTATTTAGGGCTGTGTGGCAACCAAATATCAGCCATTTCTGGGTGCAATCTATTTTCAAAACTGCTTATCCAGATCCCAGCTGAATTTAAATATAGTTTTTGTGTCTTGCCTATTATTATAGGTGAAGAAGCACTTAACGCCAAAAACACGTATGACGAAGAATGTCCTGGACTCTTTTAGCACTACTTGATATAAACCATGTTATTGATGCTGTAGCACTTACCGTCTGTTTAGATTTACACATAAGCACTAATAATAATGTGTCTCTCTTTCAGATAGCACTTATCATCCGCACTGTTGTAGCACCTGCACTGTTTTCTATAACTAAGAGGAATGTGTTGAATTCTTACATTAGTATTGTCATGTCTGAATTTATGATTGTTCCTGAACCTGGAAGTTGCTTTGGACAAACGCATCAGCCATGAATAAATGTAAATGTAAATGAATGTCGGCCCAGGGCAGGGTTCACACTGGACAGGAGGCCAACTCATCACACCGCACCTATATGTACCTATGGGCAATTTAGATTGGCAGGCAACTTGGACCACAAGCCTTTGGACAATTGGACCAGGAGGAAACCCACAGGAACATGGGTAGAGCTTGTACATTCTACACAGAAAGACACGTGTGGCCAAACCCAGGATCTTCTTGTTTCTTTATAATCCAATCATGGCTTACCAAAATCCTATTTAAGCCATTTAAAGACAAGATTCTGCGAAAACCCTGGATGTTCTCTGATTTCATTCTATACATTTGCAGACGGAATAAAATGGATAAGCTGAGCAAGGCCTCATCAAAAAACAAACATGAGATCAAAAAAGTCGAGCTGGTCGTGCTGTACTGCGAATGTGAGGGCGACTCGCCCTCCTTCACCCACGCTTCCGACGTTCAGGGAGAAAATGGCAGCCCAAACTTTGGAGATATCCCACTAATGAATCTTAATCCGCAGCTTGATACAGATACACAGTGTAAGTGAGTGTGAAGCGTGCTGAAAGCAGACGCTTTCACAGCGGCTTCGCGCAGCGGGGTGTGTGTTTGTCTAAGCCGGTGGGAGACTGACTTCAGAGATGAGGAACATCAGAGGAACACTGGAGCTTCTGCGCACAATCTCCAATACCGGCTACTGTAACTCTGCCATGCTTCATGACAAGATGGAGAGACAGACAGACATACAGGCACACAGACGCACTGGTGTTGGTGTGAAATGGCAGAAGCAGCCTGTACTTCCAAGAAGACGTAGCCAAGCAGAAGCAGAAGATAAAGTTCTTTGCTAAGGCTGGGAAAAGTAACACAGTGGAATGAAATATACATACTGCATTCCATTTCTGACATCTCACTGTAACAACATTCTCGCAGATCACATGAAATGAAGTGAGAATTTGCTCAACAAGCAAATCAGCAAAGCAACAACACCATATGCTGCAAAGACTGAGAACAAGTCAACGCGTTTTAAATGCAAACAACAAATATATATAACCTTTCTGTTATCTTCAGCATGTTTACATCCCAGCAAAACCTTCAGAAAAAGAATATTAAAATTGTAACCCAAACTTATGTTGGCTACTTAATGCGTATGTGTAACCAAGCCCTTAAAACCCAAACTAGCCTTACTACCCCTCCCCTATACAAGCAGAATGATAGATATAGAATAAGTATATACAGTCAAACCCTGTTAGCTTGCCCCATTGGTCCGGGCCCTAAATGTGGCAAGAGGCAGGAGTGGCAAGCTATGTGCTAACGGATCATGGGGAGTCGTAAATACAGGGCTGGCTCCCATTTTTGTGGCATTTGTCTGTCATATACAGTAGTAGAATGTAGTTGAACACTGCTAACTGCTTTACGGTAATACTGGACTCCCACAAGAGACAGTGCCATTCGCTATATGCTCGTTGCTCGTTCATGTTGCCACATGACGCTAGCATGTTGCTGGCTGTCAATAAAGCCTCCGCAGCATCATTATATGTATGAGTTAATCGGGCATGTGTTAAGCATTAGCATTAGTAGCATTAACAGCAGCAGCAGACCTATAGAATTACAGTGCTAGCACAGACGCATGTTAGTGAGCTATAGATGGAGAAGGGCATACACCGGACACGTTGCGACGAGGGCAAGAAATGAGGTTGGTGGCTTAATGAGGTAAATAACATGGAAGGAAATCTGTTCTGCAACCTTTTATGGTGAGAGGTGATGTTGGCAAGGTAACACCAAGAATACCAAGAATAGTCAAAGACTGTAGAAGACAAAAGAGGTGGTACAGCCTTTAACCCGGAGAAAGCCAGACAACAGGTAGCACTAAGTAAATCCCATGGAAAAGATATGTTTGATGCAGTGCTTAAAAATAAAGGTTATTAAACTCCAAAAAAGAACATATTATACAGATATTTTGCCTATTTTTATCATTTAAATTAGCAAGCAATCATTCCAATGATTACATTACATTTACCATAATGTCAGGTCCATAAGATCTGCTCTTCCAGATCATGCACCATTGATCAGAACTTCCTGCAGGTGGAACTTGTTTTATTTAAAACCAAAATCTAAGGTCTAGTGTTCTTTGCCAAGATCTAAAGAACTCTCAATGGCCTTCAGAAAAAAGTCTATGAGTCTGCAGAGGGATTTAAGAAGATCACTAAATTATTATTCAGCCTGAGCGCAGACCGTTTGATGCTAAAAGAAGTCTGCAAGAACCTTAGACTTTCATCATCAGATATCTCTAGCAACTGTTCGTGTGAAAGCATATCATTCTATAGTCAGTAAGACATTGGACAAATTTGACCTGCATAGGAGGTATGTCAGAAAAATCCTTCCTCTCCAAAAAGGATATCAGAGCAGGACTCCAGCTTTCCAACGATCCTACAGGAAAAGACCAGGCTTTTTTGGGATAGAGTTGTTTGCCGTCATGAACAGTACCCATGAGCAGGGTCAAGAACATAAAACCAACTGTGAATTTGGGAAAATGGGAAAATTTGCTGCTTCGGGGACAGTTTACTGTCAATGATTTCAGATTTCAAACCTACATCATATGAAAGGCTGTTTGAGGATAATGTGAGATCACCAGTCCAAAGCAAAGGTGAACCAGGGGTTGCTCTTTCAACAAGATAATGATCCTAAGCACACTAGTCAATCCAATAAAGGAATGGCATCAAAAGTCAAGACATTTTTTGAATCCCATTGAAATGTTTTATGGGATTTGTAATTTATATATATAATATAATTTGGAAAACAATGCCTGCTATCTGTTAAATATATTCAGATATAACAGAATCAACAAATAACCAAAGCAGCCAAAACAAATGTATGTGGGATGTCGAGATTTCTTGCAGCCAAAATGAACCCAAAAAACACAAATGTATACAAAATGCTGGCAATCCTATCATCATTCATTTCAGGTTTATCCAGAAGCTCCAGTTAAATGAGCAAATTAAAAGCATTAAACAAAAACTCAAAATATGCATATTATGTCAATTATTTTGAGATTTTGAACATTAAAATTACCTACAAGATAATAAGAGGACTAAAAGTTCTCTACGATTACTCACCATATTTCTATACATTTATAACTCATTTGAAATGTTTTTATCTACTAAAATGTTTATTTTGATTGCTACCGTTAAAAAAAACTTCATATGAAATTCATTATTTGTCAGTGCAAAAAGATAATTGTGCTAATATAAAAGCACTTATTGCAGTTACATTTTGATTATGGGACGTTCGTTCACTCTTAATTTCCCTCTAAAATTCATAATATAAGAGCAGGTTTGGTGTGAAATGCCAGTTCAGAAACAGTTCACAGTGGTGTTGAATGGAACCAGAAGTCTGGCTCCTCTGAAAGCTCCCTCCCAGAAAGTTCTTCCATGAGAAAGTAATGAACAGGCTTCCTGATTGGTGCAGGAGTATGTTGTGAAGCAAAATAGTCTCCTATAGTTATTTAGTTATTCAATCCACTACCACTAATGTACAGATTGTGGAAAATTACCTTTAGCTACTTCAGTTATTACATTTTTGATACTTAAGTACATTTGAAAGAAAGTACTTGTACTTTATTACAAACGGGCAAATCAAAAGTTAACGTTGTAATCTCATATAAAAGCCATGGAAAAGCCATGCAGAGGGTTTCATTGTAGATTGACAGCTGTGTGATGGGTTTATACAGTTGAGGATGTGTGGGCCGGAATAAACCGATCAACACTGTAGAAATCTATCAATGCCATTTCAGTGAGGACCCATACGACACAATCAGCTCATATTAGCCACTGATTACACTGAGCTGTGTGACTGTACAGGTCTGTTCAGGGAAAAACTAGAACATTTCTGTGAAGCAGCATAGAGGTGGAAATTTTAAAGCCTAATACTGTGGTAAATATGCTTTTGTATAACTTCTTTACACTATTAATTTTATCTTTATTGGTAATTGGTTAAAAATCCATATGTGTTCCATTTAATCCAACTTTCTAACAGATATTGCTTATATGCAGCTCAATAACACATTAACTTTACACTTTAACATACGCCTTATTTATTTACACATTAACATACGCCTTATTTATTTACATTTTAACATACGCCTTATTTACTTACACTTTAACATACGCCTTATTTACTTACACTTTAACATACGCCTTATTTACTTACATTTTAACATACGCCTTATTTATTTACACTTTAACATACGCCTTATTTACTTACACTTTAACATAAACATTATTTACTTACACATTATTTACTTACACTTTAACATACACATTATTTACTTACACTTTAACATACACATTATTTACTTACACATTATTTACTTACACTTTAACATACACATTATTTACTTACACATTATTTACTTACACTTTAACATAAACATTATTTACTTACACATTATTTACTTACACTTTAACATACACATTTTACTTACACTTTAACATACACATTATTTACTTACACTTTAACATTCGCCTTATTTACTTACACTTTAACATACGCCGTATTTACTTACACTTTAACATACGTCTTATTTACTTACAATTTAACATATGCCTTATTTACTTACAATTTAACATACGCCTTATTTACTTACACTTTAACATACGCCTTATTTACTTACAATTTAACATACGCCTTATTTACTTACCCTTTAACATACGCCTTATTTACTTGTGTAGATACTTTTTACATTTTTGTATATTTGTATATTTTGTATATTTAAGTATATTATTTTATTTTATTTTGTCTTATTTTATCTTACCTGTAACTTTCTTAAATTAACTTCTTACTTTTGTTTTTCTAAGTATTTGTTCGCTGTCTTTTCTGCCATAACACTGTGAAATTTCCCACTTGTGGGACAATAAAGAATTATCTTATTCCTTCTTATCTTATAATAATAGAACAGAGGAAGGAGTTCTCATTAATAATTTTACCACAGTATTAAGTCTTTTACTGTTGGTCATAATGTGTTCATACAATTTACATTCAATCTACATTAAGGCTATGGATGATTTGTAAAGCTTTCATTTAAATGTGTGCAGAGTATATGAATGCATTATGAAGGTGCATAACTGTCATGCTCTATCATATCTGATCTGGCTTTTTGAACTTTTGCTTACAAGTACAAAAATTCATAGTGTAGTGGTCCTGGATGGCTGCCATTGACTGTGTGGGAGAAGTGCATCATGGGAGTTGCCTAAATGCTACTGTTTGTGCCGTTTATACATGTTCTGTGTGTGTTGCAGGCAGAGGATCAGGCGCACACATTATGTGTGTTATGTTGACGGCTTGTTGTGTTTGTAGGAGCGAGCTGGCGGTCTTTTTAAAGCCTGGCCACCTTCCTGGTTGGTTCAAAAGGGCATAACTTGTGTGCGAGTGGTCATTTAATTGTTCTCCCTCTCGAGAACCATTACATCGGTGTCAGAGCCATGGGATGGACCTGTCGCTGCTTGAAGGATGGAGCCGCTGGTAGCTGAGCTGGAGGGAGGAAGAACCAGCAGTTCCTCGGGGAGCCGGAAGGGAACAGCGCACCCAGAGGAGGGTGGCAGAAGAGTTTCCGGCCACAGGAGGATCTGGAAGAGGCAGGCGCCCCCAGTGGTTGGTGGGCAAAGCACACAGCGGCGGAGAGCTGGCCGGCGAGCCGCGCAGAATGGGTCGAGGAGGCAAACTGCTCGGGCACTGGAAGACCCGACGAGTCGGCAGAAAAAGCCGGCACCCAAGAACCAGCGTCCAGCGACAGCAAAGAAAATGCTGCCGATAGAAAACGCCGGCCCAGGCGAACGAGACCAGAGGACAAAGAACTGTGTCACAAAATGGCGGCGGCCGTACAGAGGTCAAGGGCTGCCGGATGCATTCCTTCAACAGGTCTGGCTGGCGGCAAAGTTGGCCGGGTGGAGCTCGCAGGAAGCAGCAGTCTGGGGAACTGGAGAGCAGGCCGACTGGACTGAGATTGAAACCCGCACTCACTCGCCGTTTCGGCCGGCTGGGCTAGCCCGAGGGCGGAACTAGCGAGCAGACGGTGCCAGCCCGGTGAACTGGGGGCCTTCGTGAGTGACTTAAGGCAGTTAGCCTTGAATACCTGCAGTTATTTACTGAATACCTGGAATATTGAGATATTTACTGAATAGCTGGAGTACTGAGATTTTACTGAATAACTAGAATATAAAGGTTTTTACTGAATAAGTTGAGGACTGAGATATTTACTGAATAACTGATTCCCTGAAAAATTTACTAAATAACTGGAGTACTAAAATATTTACTGAATACATGGAGTACTGTGATATTAAATGAATAACTGAAGTACTGAGATATTTATTGAATAAGTGGAATACAGACATTTTTACTACATATTATGTGCATTTCATTGATAATTAATTGAGGAACTGGGATATATATTACATAATAAGGGAACTAAGGGAAACATTATGCAGATAGCATCTCTGGTGAGACTGAAGCAAAGGTCTGAGTAGTGTATTTTTATTCTGGTCAGTCGTGAGAGTCAGTGCCTCGAGGAAGCCCAGACAGTGGCCAAACTCACCCAATCAAAAGAAGAAACAGCTAATAAGACTCATTAGACTGACGGTAGAGAGGGAGAAGTTGGTGAAAACGCCTTTTCTTTGTGTAACGCTGCTCACTCCTGCAGCTACGCTCATCTACACCTTCTAACAGCAGTGTTTGTTGGGCAAAGGTCCGAATGTGGCAGGACCTGCATGGCTGCTGCCTTTGAACTTCATCATTACAGCTTAAAGGGTCTGATTGTGCAGCACTAATGAAAAACAGTCCCGTTCACACAGACAGGTGCCAGTTCCTCTCAGCAGAATTTGGAAGCTGCTCTAAATGTTGATTCGACAGCAAATTCTTGCTTAAGTGGGCGGTTTCTGGTCCTGGAAGTCTGCCACTGCATCAAAAAGGATCAGTTATATAGATGCAGATTATTCTACATCCAGAGTTTTCTACATCTCTCTCTTCTTCTTTATCAGTCAACAGAGGCAAAAACGCTCCCTTCAATCAATGAGTCATTATTCTTAGCAAAGCACTGGCCAGCCTACTGCTGACACCTCTCTCTCTCTCTCACTTTCTTTCTGTCTCTCTCTAACTCTCTCTCTCACTTTCTTTCTGTCTCTCTCTATCTCTCTCTCACTCCCACTCTATCTCTCACTCTCTCTATCTCACTCACTTTATTTCTCTCTCTCTCTCTCTCTCTCTCTCTCTCTCTCTCTCTCTCTTTCTCT
>JBBIGC010143785.1:0-19879 GCA_037576955.1 Lepidarchus adonis | reverse complement strand
TGTGTGTGTGTGTGTGTGTTTGTGTGTGTGTGTGTGTGTGTGTGTGTGTGTGTGTGTGTGTGTGTGTGTGTGTGTGTACCAGCTCTAAGGCATCTTACCTGGCTGTCCAGTCCCAGCATTAAAAGCATGGAGAAAAACAGGATGGCCCATAAGGAAGACATGGGCAACTGAGTGACCGCCTGAGGATAGGCCAGAAATGCCAAACCTGGACCTAATGTTTAAAATCACACTGTCACTCACTCTGACACTGACCATCATTCTTACTGATTTCAAAAGTGAACAGCAAATAAAATATTAGAGCATTATAAAAGTCACATATTATCAGCCATACATGTGCTTTCATGCTTTTAATTAATATAATCCTAAAACCACAGATAACAATGTAATCATTAGATTATATATAGATATACATTTATTCTGTAAAAGGATAAAAGTTATTCAGCTTATCTGATATACTTATTTTCTGATTTTGTGTTCACAAAGAATAAAATTATGGTTTTCTACCATTCAGAAGAAGTCATTAGTTAGCAACTTGTGTTCGGTGGAGTGATACAGTTATCATGGAAACAGCACAGATAGAACACTTCTCAACCAATCAGATTGTGTCATTTGAACGGTGTATAAATGCCAATAATTAGACTAAGTCTACATACATAATACATTTTTGTGATCATATATCCTCCCCATTTTATTTCAGAATGGACTATCCTTCAGTCTATTAGCTATACTCACTGGAGCCTAATCACTGTAATTTAATTGTAATTTGAAATTATTTCTCAATTACAGTTATTTCCAAAGGCTCATTTTCCAAAAGAGCTTTTTTCTAAAATAATAATAATAATGAGACACCTGAATGCTGTTAACAGGGTCTCTGTAACTGTGTATTCTCAGTCACTAAAATTCATTCTGCCCTCATTAGAGAAGGCTCATCAGCTCAGCACATTGCAGAAAGGGTTACAGACTCCTCCATTAACACTCACCCACAGGCTTTGATTTACTAAATACAAATTACACAATATGTTATTGCAATATCAGTAAAATTTTAAATGTTTGTTATTAAAATCCGTGAGTTATCACGTTGAATTCCACAAGGGCACTAGCAGAAATGTGCATGCAAAATGACAAAAGAATAATAAATTAAATCAATTAAAATATCAATCAATAAATAAATAAATACCGGGGGGACTGAATTCCACACTATAATCTGTTGAACTGTGTACAAATTCTCCTACCTGAAGCAGCAAGCTCCTGGATGGGTTTTTTGGTGATGTAGGACATGAATCCTACAATGGAGAAGATGACAATGCCAGCAAACATGCTGGTGAAGGAATTTATACAGCACACAATGACAGCATCTCTGCAACATGGGGGAGAAGTCTCAAGGTTAATACACAGGTTAAATATATAATTTGAACTTTACATATCAAACAAAAAAGTGTGTAAGTTCATATATAGTTCTGTGCAAAAGTTTGGGCACCCCTGGTCAAATTATGATTTGCCTAAAAAATCATTTACAGAAAAGACATGTAAATGCGCAGTTACTGTTTATTTACTGGGTTTAATAAGCTGGAAAAGTATAAAACATTACAAACATGGCCTGCAAAAGTATTTTTGTTTGTAAGTATGTCACCAAATAACATTTTGTTGTTCATTTACATTTATATTCTTGGAAGAGAAACAATTGTTTTACCTAAAACAGAGACATTTAGACCCATGTGACTGCAGAAGCCTGAGCTTTTTCAGCAACTCTTGATAAGTACTGAACTTGCAGTAAAAAAATTTAGTTTACAAACTGAAAACATATCAATGTGAAGCCTCGTTCACAAGTACACACTGTTTTTACAGTGTAGCCACCAGGTCTGTCAAAAATGTTTCAAATTATTACTTATAAGAAAGGATGTTCTATTCAAATATTTAGATGCAGCCACAGACCCCAACTTTCCAGGCTTCTGATTGTCCAGCATGGCTTTATGATTAAGGCAATATTGTCTTTTGTTCTGCTCTAAACAGCACATTTTTTTCCATGTTGACAATGCGCTTGTGTGGTTAAGAATGAAGGAAGAAGACGCCATGTGGACTAGGTCTTAATTGATGTTGTACCTTATGCTGAGTCAGTATGTCCTTATCTGCTGACGTTACTCTATTTGGTTTCATTGGAATTGTGCCTAATGTTTAGATTTTTTCAGTGTGGAACCTGAAGTCTCAGACTATATAATGCAAATCTCCATAGATGTGCAAAGTTTCTGAAACTGGAGAGAAAGAGATGCACCTGTAGACGTTGTTATTGAAGGGATTGTAGCTCCCTAGAGCAATCAGAGAGCCTAAACCCAGACCATAAGAAAAGAAGATCTGAGTGGCAGCATCCAGCCACACCTAAAGAAGACAAGGAATGAAGTGAAAGTGACTATTTGTCATAGTGAACACTCCCCATCACACACAAAGTGTACCACAACAAAAGCTGACCCATTACATGTGCACACAAAGAGCAACACTCAGCTGGGACTTCAACCTGCAACCCTCCAACCACAATGGTAAGGTCTTTAATACTAAGGCACCACTGCCGTAGTAAACTGACCAAGAGCTTCACAGTGTTAAGTGTGTTTTGAGGATGATTTGAACTGTGTTTTCAATTTCTTTTCATTTTTTTAATGTCCACAGTTAATACGATAACTATTTAAGATATATTTCATAATGTGTACTGTATAATGTTTTGTATGGTAAACAACTCCAAGCTTTTTTGATTATGTAGTGTATTTTTATAAATGCATTCCCCATGTTTGCAGATGAGCTATAATAGTATGCAGTTGTAATGATTTATGTTAATCACTTCACCTGTGTGTGGTCACACTGTTTTAGCTCATTAATGTAAATTTCATGCAATATAGCATACAGCATGTGGTGTGGCAATGTGTTTATCTTGCACATTACTCACAGTTGACACAATTACATTATTATTATTTTGCAAACCAGTAACAGTAGTGGTTTCTACCTCTGATTTCAGTAGTTTATTGAAGTCAGGGGTGACATAGAAGAGGATGCCATCTTTGGCACCAGGGAGGCTGATCCCTCGGAAAAACAGGATGAAGAGCATGAAGTAAGGATAAGTGGCAGAGAAATACACCACCTGCGGGGGGACGCAGGGTTAATAAGGGGAAATGGAGCGAAAAAGAGAAATAGAAAGAAATTTTTGGCACAGAGTATAATTTAGATTGATAGGGTTATCTAGCTGTTCCATATAGCTACATGATTTGTCCATTTCGCATGTTAATGATCATGCCCATCAAGGCTGTGGGTGACTGGAGAGTTAATGTAATCCAGATACAGTATGCAGGTAGCAATCACGATCCCATTAACCTCTGAAAACAGGTAGATGGTTTCCTCTCCTGTCCTTTGGCATTAAGACTTGATGGGTCGCAGTGACTGTGAATAAATTACTTGCATGTTATGTTCAATATAGGAGTAACTAAGAGTAGTACCTTTCCAGTCCATTCCACCCCTTTCCAGATAGAGAAGTAGACCAGAACCCAAGCCAAGGCCAGAGTTCCAGCCAATGGCCAGCGCAACTCCCCTGGCTCCTCCAGTCCATTGGTCATCTCATGCATGTTCCTCCTAAAGGAATAATAGAGAGCGCAAACCACTCAGAGAACAGACTTCCATAACTCATTTTATTTACCAGACTGCTAATCCAATTCAGGTCACAGGGAAGCTAGAACTGATCCCAACTGCCTATAGGCACAAGGAAGAATTCACCCTGGACAGGAGGCCAATCCATCAGAGGGCAACACAGAGACAGACAACCATTTGCACACTCACACTCCACACACCTATGAGTAATTTAAATTAGTCAGTCAACCTAATCCATAAGCCTTTGTACAGTGGAAGGAAACCAGAGCACCCAGAAGAAAACACAGAAAGGCACCTGTGGCCGACCCAGGGATCAAACCTCAGGACCATATTGCTGAGATGAGAACGCTAACCACCACAGTGCTGCCACACGCTCCTATTCATGTACAGGCTTATTATTTGTAAATACTTATTATTAAAATATTAAATGTAAAATAACATGCAAAAAAAACTTTATGTAATTGCAAAGGGGGAACAAAAAAAAAAAACTCAGCTCCTGCCAATGCAGCAAAACAGATCTGGCCAAAGCTGAATAAACGTAGGGATACAAGTGTGCAACACTCTGATGACAGTAGATGGAAAACAAGCAGGGAATTTGCTGAGCATGCTAAAAATGACAGCGCGGTGTTAAGGCAAGGTGGGAAACAGCGAGGGTGCCACTCTGGCAATATGGTACAGTTCTAGAGTTGCTGTCAGGGATCTACACAAAAATCAGTGTATACCCCTCGACTGAACGAGGGAGCATCCCGGACTTCCAGCTGGAAGAGATCCCTGAGTATGCACACGATCCACAAGTGGCCCACACCACCTCCCAGAACAAAATAGAGCAAGCCTCATGAAACCAGAAGGAGTGTGGCGTGGCTACAGGGTGAGAAAGAAGTCGAAGGAGATGCATGGATGCTAGAACCCACACGGGGGGCAAGCTCACTAGCCTGCCTGGATTTTAAAAAGGACAGCAGTCTGTGAATGAAACTCTAGAACTGAATACCAAGTTATCTGGCTCTGGACACAACCAGTGAGGGAGTTCAAAGCCAGGCCAACCAGAACAGTCTGGAAGGAGCCCACAAAAGATCCACATGACTATCAGTGGTTGATTACTTCCCCAGTGCGCTGCTCCATCCACCTGCAGACAGTGTCACCTCCCTGGAAGGGGAAACCAGGCCTCCTCACACCGGCGCTCAATGAACTGCTTTACACTGACTGACTCATTACTCCAGGTGAATTAGAACAAACAATAAACTCTCACAGGCTAGGTGTGTAGATACCACATCATCCCCAAAAAGAGGTCAGTTCTACTCAGAGGCTGACAACACTGCTTCATCATAATAAGACTGATCAGACTTCACTCACTCCCAGAACTCTGTGACTGCACTGGTCAGATTAGTGGTGTCTGTCAAGCTGTAGTTAGAAAAACAGCTCTCAGTGTTCCAGGGGTTATCACAGCTCTGCCATGGCAATTCCTGCAAAGAGGCAGAGAGGAGGATATTAAACTGGATAGTAATAATACATTTTATTTATAATGCTCTTATTCCATGAATGTTTATATAACAAATGCCATAGTAGTGTGGAATGGGAAAAGATGGATATAATGAATAAAGTAAGATGAATAAAAATAAAGTGCATGTGGGAAATAGAAATGACAATAATTGATATGCATCTACAGTAAGAACACACAATATGCGAAAAAGAACAGATTAGAGGTTCCTGAATGGTTCTTGGTACAGTTATATAAGAAACCTTAAAAATAATTTAATTTGATGTTAAAAACCATGAATAAATTGCTGCAGGGAACCCATTTAGCACAATTTCACAATTTATTAAATTTCTATTTTATGTTTACATTCAATAATGATGGATGGATGGATGGATGGATGGATGGATGGATGGAAAAACAGCTTACTAGCTGATGGATCTACTTGTCCCAGACCTGGTGATCTCCTATTATTCTCAGTTCCTTTGTGTTGTCTCCAGTTACTGTACCAACCTAACTCTTAAGTTCACAAAACGAAATTATGAGATGATCTTGAGGTTCGCTGTATAGAATGTCTATGGCAAGACCGAGGACACAGGCAATCATCGACAGATTACTTTCTACTGTAGGACATAGTGTGAATAAAGTAACAGGAATTTTACACAAAGTCTAGATTCATCACAAATATCCAAAGGCATTGGGACAAACAACCTCTGGGACCAGAAAGAGCATCAGTGAAAGTGGAGAGATACATGTGCTGAGAGAAAATAGCAGCCCTACTACTGTACATCAGTGTTATGAATAAAATAAATAAATAAAAAATGAAGAAGTCAAGAAAACGACTTAAGTCCAAAAGAGTGTTGTTTGAAGCTTGTTTAAAAGTCTGTGCTCTGTATTGAAGAGTGGACATTTTTATTCCCTTGACGCAGAGAGCCCTGGTGGAGTGCTCCGCTCCGCACAAAAACACACAGATGCTTATTATTTCTCTAGTGGCTTTAAAAGTGCACTCTAGAGCAGAGACAGCCACAAAGAGCTGGGTCAAAGGGGTGGGGGGAAGCGGAGCGAGAAACGGGCAGGGAGAGAACTTTATGAAAGCAACAATGGCTGCCAGAGCTGGAGAAAAAGATGCCTTTCAGAAAAGCTAGAACAGGACTTTGTGCTCAGTGGAATAATTCTGAATATGAGAATCGTTAATCCCTCCTAAATCATCCGGTTCAACTCATTCATATTTGAGGGAAAGGGAAAGTGAGTGAATGGAGCGATTAGCAAGTGAACAAATTTAATTCATTTGGTAGCAAAAGCAATGTCGTAATGAACGAGTGGATGAGGTGGGATGAATGAAAAGTTGCTGAGAAGAAAGAGGCAGGGCTTACTGATCTAAAAGAGTTGAACAAGTAGTAGAGTGCCCAGGCAATAATGATGATGTAGTAAATGTTGAGCCAGAAAGACAAAACTGCAGCAGCCAGACCTACACCTGAGAGAGAGAAAACACTGAGAAATCATCACCATTCTAAGAAAACCATGCTTCTCTATAATGGTACCTTCACAGTAGGACAAACCATTCTGTTTGCTTGAACCCTGCTAAACAATTCTTACATTTTATGGTTATGATATAAACATCTTGCAGTTGGTTATGTCAGTGTTATGTAGAAGAGTGAGAGAGAGTGGGAGAGAGACAGAGAGGTGAATACATTGGTAAAATAGGTTTTACAATTTTTTTTTTTTAATTGCAATTGCATGCTTATGTTATGTTATCCAATGGGGCACATTCTGTAGAAAATGTGGACGGATTAGTAAGATTCAGAGAAAGCGTGTGTGTGTGTGTTTACCTTTCATCATTGGAATAAGCTTCCACACTCCTAGTCCACCTACTGAAGTGTACTGTCCAAGAGCCGTCTCCAGCAGGAACAGTGGGATTCCAGCGAAAATCAGTGTAGTGAAGTATGGAATGAGAAATGCCCCTGCAATATTAATAACCTGTTCTCAGTTAAGGGTGGCTTTCAAAAGAGCATTCCACTCAAAACCATCGTATGTGCATTTTCAGGGTAAGTATCTAATTACATGAGGAATGACATAGTTACCACGCCCCCACCCCTAAATTGAACTCCCCAAGCATATGACACTGGGAAGCCGTGGGCCAGCATGTGCTTCAATGTCACAAAAGTGCAACCTTTCAAATTGTTACTAATATGGTGCCACCAATCTTGCAGGAGAATGTTAAACACCCTTCCTTGCGATGCCAGCTAACAGTTGCATGTGTTAAAGTATCTCACACTGAGTGAATGAGCAAAGTGAGGGCTATACTACCCACACAGAAGGCAGGAGTATGATAAAAGGAGGACCAAGGGGTAGCATCAACCCCCTCTGAAATTTGACTGCCTCCTCTGGTGCCCCTGAATTCCATTGGGTTAGAAGACTGGCAACCTGACATGCCCAGTACCATTGAATCAGAGCACTGTCAGTAGCTTCCATGTTTGCTGTCAATCAATGTCTAGAAATCTGACAATGCTCAAACGGCATTCAATCAGACCTGTCTTGAATTGCAATTCAGAGTCACAGCACCACTTTTCTCAAATGGGAGATCCGACTTGACCACAGACAGTGTCTCTGTTGATAGTGTGTAGAATTTCAGGTATAATGGTGGCCTAGTCTTAACCTAGTGTTTAGATCTTGCCCTTGAGATGAATGGGCCATAGCTTCAAATCCCAGCCCAGGTGCCACTGAGATACCCCTGAGCAAGATACTGTCCTGCTACACTGCTCCCTGTGTGCTGGTGATAGCTGTCCACTGCTTCATGTGTGGAAAGTGCAGAAGTCACATTTCATTGTGGTGCACATTGTGTGATGGGGTGTGTTCACAATGAAAGTACCTTTCACTCCAAAAATTACATTTTAAGATTATGCAACTGGGAAGCCAGAGCTGGCCAAAGTACACAGCTCCATTACTACTGCAACTACTACAAGCACAAAAAGCTTGGTTTAAAGAGCCATCTGGAATAAAACAAATGTGTAGATACTTTAAAAGGCAGTGAAGTTAATAAGCAGTTTAAAAAGCAATTCAAAATGATATGAATCTTATTTTCAAACAGGGACTTTAGATATAGTCATGGGTGCGGAACCTCCATCTTTACCTTTATATGTTTCTCAGATGTGGCAGAAGCCATCATTGCAACTACCAAGTTCAACTGGTCAACAAACGCATCACCCATATTGAATTTGACCTTCAACATTAGGAGTAGGATACTGTAATTATAATTTTTTCCTGTGACAATATGTCAAATATCCTGTTACAAAACACAATATGACTTTGTTTGTTTTTGTCAAATTGTCTATGCTTTGTAACAAGAAAGGTAATGAGTAACTTGACATTTCCCAAAAGGCTACCAAATCTTAATGCTGTATTTCTGAGGGAATTTTCTGTTTCTGTCTCACCATGCTACCTCATTAAAAAAAAGTCCTGGAATCAATCCTGGCAAAGCTGAATGTTGCTTTTTTGGATTCCCAATCATGGATTACTGTGCTGTATTTACAGTTTCAGAGCGACATATAATGCAATGTTTTAAAAGAGGCAAAAATATAAAATATGCTATTCTTTTTAATCATAATAAAAATATTTCCACTTCTAAAAAGTTCCAGGTAGAACATTTATTATTTGTTCTTCTCAGAATTTCTGCAGTGTAACTTTATTTTAAGTCAGCAAAGCTTCAGTGGTTCAGTCTAGGTTTTGTGTATGGGCCTTTAACCTCTATATTCATCTGTTGCTGCTTTACAGAACTTAGTAAACTTATGCTCTTTAAGTGTCATTACATGATCATTTTCAGTGGATTTTGAAAATGTTGCATTACTATAATCCATTTGCATTGCAATTTAAACTTATTGCACTGTTTTTCAAGACATTTTATTTACTTTTTCATTTGCATCTCCATCTTTTGGACTACTTCTGACACTTTAGTTTGTGTGTTGTTTGACTGATAATTTAACTAAGTTGTTCTATTGCTCACTTAGTACTTTTAGTACATCAGTGTTGTAACATTAAAAAAAAAAAACAGACAACAATATTTTCAAGCTTAATCAGTTATTTCTTTTCAAATATTAAATGAAGTATGAACATATTACATGGTATTTCTTTTTAAATTGTTGGGTCTGTGTAAAATAACAATAAAAATGTAATCAACAAATCATGTAAACCTTTTTTGGCACAGCTTCCTTATTGAATATTACTGTACCATGGTTCAGCTATTTATTTAAGTGATGAGTCGCAGAATTGCAGAAAAGAAATTGATCAGTCAGTGCCATACATTTAGAGGGCAATAGACTTTGCAGCAGGAACATGACACTGAGCATGATGAAGAAGGGCATGTGTAGGACAATGAGAGACAGTCCTGACATTAGATCAAGAATTAATTATCACCTACCTGACCTGAATGACCCTAAATTGAACAGTGGAATTCATTTTTAACAGCTGTGCTGAAACCAGTGTTATCTTTAGTGAAGGTTAACATTCAACTGGCTGGCCCTAGTTCTGTGCTGTTTTTCACTTCCTAATTATAGTTATCTTTAATTTAACTTTGATTTTATTGTGTCATGCCAGTCTGACTGTACCTCCTCTGCTCATGTTGGTGTAGAGTCTGTTTAACTCCTTTTTGATTATTGTGTGTATCAAAAATAGCAGAATCAAGCATAACAGGTGTACTGTTCATATACTCATGGATGATAGATGTATTAAGTAAGTTTACTGTAGTTCTCAATATCCAGCTACTTATTACTTATGAATATTTTTTGCACTTTCACTTTTTGTGTTATTTTGGCAACATTTTAAAAATTTATTAATTTTTTTTAACAATGTATCATTAGTTAATCAATTAATACATTAATATAAATTTACATTAATTTGGTAAGCTTATTTTTTTGGTTAGTCATTTAAATCAACTTTATTTTATATGCTTGATGGGTAGGAATGAGGAGTTTGTTTGTTTGTTTGTTTATTTGTTTATTTGTTTGTTTGTTTGTTTGTTTTAAAGTGAAGAAATTTTATTAACATTGAATTGAACTGAATTGGTTGAATTCTATCCATTTTGTTAAAGGAAGGGTAAACAGTGCTATGATGGAATTGATTATGCATCTTGTATTTGAATAGCCTGCCCTAGAGCATCCAAGACATCCAACCAAAAAGCTTGAATTAAAACATCAAACATCTGCTGTTTCTTACCTCCACCATTCTTGCCACAGAGATAGGGGAACCTCCAGACATTCCCCAGGCCGATGGCATAGCCGATACAGGACAATAGGAAGTCAAACTTGCCCTTCCAGGTTCCCCTATCAGGAAGCTCAGGCTTCTTCTCTTCTGCAGGAGGAGTCACACTGTGGTTCAGCTCTTCAAATGGCACGGCCTGCTTGACTTCAGAGGGCGAGTTAAGGTCCACTGTGCTCTGGCCTGTCTTCCCCATGGTTTGACCACAGTCCGGGATCTGTCCTCTAGGGTATAGTCCGCTATCACACCACAGAGGCCAGGAGTATGCTAGAGCAATGATATGAATGTTCACGCTTATCTACTCAAAAGTTCTTCAGTAGCTGGTGTTCATATCATTCAGCTAGAGAGAGAAAGAAGGAAAGTTTTTGTCCAGGGTATAATGTTAAAAAAAAGATATAAATATGGAAATCGGAAATCTAAAGGTTTTGTTCAGCACTCAGCCTCTACTCTGAGCTCACTGAAGCAAATCTGTTCCACGGCAGCAATTTGAACATCAAATAGTCTTTCAACAATTTGTTCAGTATTGTCATGCATTGAATATATCTCATTTTCTGTTATACAGTTTAGACTTTCAGAAACAGATCCAACTCCAAACTTTCTTGAGCAAGCTGTTTAATACATGATTTAAAAAAAAAAAAAAGATATTAGAGTGAAATATCTTATATATTTGCTTGATGGCTCTTCTTGATGAACCTCCCGCACATCCCACAGATGCATGAGTGCACAACTTTTACAAGCCATTCACTTTACCGAAAAACACAACAGTTGTGGTCAAATTATGACCAAGATACATTTGTTTTTGTTTACTCCCACTGAATGTTGACAGACACATCGATTTTATCCACCAAAATATAATTCCCATTTAATCCACAACTGTTTCTCTTGCCTGAATAAAAATACTTCAACCCCCATGCAATAGTCTTTTTGACGTTTCAAACAGCTTCATCATTACAGAGACAAAGCTTAATCAAACCTCCAAAACCACATCAATGACTGCAGTGTAAATGCTGTGTTTTTATATGTCTCAGGTGTAGGTTCTACAAGGCAATAAAGAGTTTCCTCACATGGGGCACCAACTATCTAACTATGGCAAAGAGGTACCACAGACCTGTCTAGAGTTCAAATGGATCACTGTACATACCAGGCATAATTGAACAGCAGTTGTATATGGTACTGCTGTGATGGTCATGTTTCAGTACAATTATAGCACTTTTTCCAGTTCGAAGATCTTTACACAATTAAAATATCTTTTCCAACTAGTTTGTAAAGTCCTACACACAAGCCATAAACCAATTAGTAACTCTCTCTGAAATGCTAGTCAAGTGGGGGAGCATTACTGTACCTGTGTGATGTGACAGTGTTGCTTCTTTGCTCAGGTGCATGGAAGCAAGTCCAAAACATGCAGGGGAGACTTGGTCCCAATGACCAGCTGAGTAGTCCTTCCATCTGTTCTACATATTCATGCAGTCCCAGTATTCCAGCTGGGACAAGTTTCTCTCTCCCTCCCTTTCTCTCTATCTCTCTCTCTCGCTCTCTGTTTGTTTCATTCAGTTGCTGGGGCCCCTGTACCCTGGTAAGCCCATGGCTGGTATTGAGCCACAGATAATAAGCTTCGACCTGATGTCTGATATTATTATTGCTTCACCACAGCAAAGCCCCAGGGTAACCGGGCGGGGTCAATCTCCTGCTGTTGGTACACGCTGGGTGGTTGTGTGTCTATGCATATGTGTGAATTTGTGTGTACTGTATGTCTAAGTTTGCGCCAGCATGTGCTTGTGCATGTTTGCCAGCTATTGCCAGTTTGGTTACCATGGAATATTCCCTCAGATGAAAACTCCATGCAAGGAGTGAAAGAGCTTGCTGAATATTAAAAAATCAAATAGGCACAAAGCCCAATGCACCCAATATGAGGTATAGAAAAAAATATACAGAGAGAGAGGTGGGTGTGCCAGTCAAGTGCTCATGACTGGCACACAAAATGATATATTAAGCATAGTTTGGTGCAAATGAAAGATTTATTACTATTTTGAATGTACAATTAGAATTCCAAAAATGTTGTGATCAAAAACAGAAACTTTCAGGTCTTATTAACCAATAATTAATTCACAACAGAACATAGAAAAGATATCAAATGTTTAAACTGAATAAATGTATTTGTTAAAAAAGAAGATTATTTTGAATTATATGTTTGCAAAATCAAAAAAGTAGGGACAGGGCAATGCCTGTGTAGCCTCTCCTCTTCTTTTAACAACCCAAAAGTCTGGGATCTGAGAAGACCAGTTGGTGGACTTTTGGGAAAGTAGTGTTATTCTTGTCTGATATAGAATTTTAGCTGCCCATTTTAGATTAGCCTTGACCCAGAGAATATGTGGTGTTTCTTGATCATGTTCACATATGGATTTTTCTTTACATGATAGAGCTTTAGCCTGCATTTGTGAATGGCATGGCAAGCTGTGCTTACAGAAAATGATTTCTGGAAGTGTTTTTAAGGTCATGAAAAAATCATGGAAATGTCATATTTAATACATATTAATTCATTTAATACAGTGCTGCCTGAGAGCCCAAAAACCACAGAGAATTCCCCAGATTCTTGGATTTTTTAATGATATTATGTACTGTAGATGATGTGATATTCAATGATTCAATGCCCTTTTCCCAACAATTGCTCAGTGAGAAACTGGGGCACAATTCCGAGTAGAAAAATATGTTTATTTCAAATAGCAGTTTCAAGGTACAAACAATCCTAAGTTCTAGGTGGGGCAAACAGTAAATACTTGGACAATCCAAAACTTACTAGTAAAAAAAAGACAGACCAGGGTCAAAACACAATGAGCAGGTACTGTATGTAGAGGCACGACAAAGGGCAAAGTAAAAAAAAACAACAACAAAACAAGCAATAATCCAAAAAACCTGGTAATCCAACAAAGTATAGCGTTCAGAAACATGGCTCAGGTGGAGCCATAGCTCCTCTTAGAGTGTCCCTCCCCTGACGCTTGTCTTTAAAGTTGACTGGAGGCCGACCCCTGGGCCGAGGACCAGGACGCTCCGGACACCTGCGGTGAAAGTCACCAAGGAAACCAGTGTACAGGATGTTGGCCAACAAAACCCAATTTCTCTCCTCAGGTCTGTACTCGATGCACCTCACACTGTTGGCTGGAGCACTGCCCACCTCCAATGCCAGCGGAGTTGTCTGGGACGTCCTCTGCCATTGGACCCACCAAGACGAGCTTTAGCATTGAGACATGGAACACAGGATAAATCGTATAAGTCTTGGGCATCAATAGTTTATATGACACATAATTAATTTTATTTATTATCTTAAATGGACCTACGAAATGAGGACACAACGTTCTGCAGGGCAATCACAATCTCAGATCCCTTGTGGACAGCCAGACCCTCTTCCGTGTAGCAAATCAGGCTGCTGGCTCAGACAGCGATCTGTTTGCTCCTTTTGTCTCCAAATGGCTTCCATGAAGTTGGCGTTTGTGCTCATCCATACTTCCCCTGCTTTCTTGAACCAGTCATTGACAACCAATATCCCTGTGAAGGTGGGATGTTTCAGTATTGGCGCTGTTGTGAAACACTCCTTCTGTTTCAAGAATGCTGCATTGGTGGCCTCACTCCAATCTATGCCTACTTTTCTTTCTTTGAAGTAAGAAAAGTAGGCATAGTTGCAGCACCATCATGAACTGACACCCCAGATGAAACAGCTGTAAAAGTTATCAAAACCCCAAAATCTCTAAAACTGCTTTACTGTCTTTGGTTTCTTCCATTCCATTACAGCCTTGACCGTCTTTGAGTCCATTTTAACTTCTTATGCCCAAATCACATACCCCAAAAAGTCTACCACCATTTTGTGGAACTCGCACTTCTCCAACATAATGTGTTGAGGTCCAATAACCTCTGGAGCACCTTTCTGACAAGTTGGATGTAGGGTAACTGTCAGGGTAAAAAGTCAAGGTGACATCTATGTAAGAAATAAAAAATTACCCATGTCTCTGAGAACCTCATTAATGAACTAAGAACTTGTATTGCCCAGTAGTGGTAGAGAAAGCCATCTTCCATTCGTGGCCCCTCTGATTTGTGTTCTAGTGCAGATGGCACCACGAGCAATGGGTAAGTGAATGGGGTGATTACTTTTAATCCTATAGTCAATGCATCCTTTGAGTCCTCCATCCTTTTTATGAAAAACAATCCAGCAGAAGCTGGAGAGGTTAAGGAATGAATGTATCCCATTTTAAGGGCCTCCTAAATGTACTGTTCCATGGCTCTAGTCTCTGCCTGTGAAAGGGGATAAGTGCAACCTCTAGGAAGCATATTAATATTTTAATTAAACATTCACAGCCAATCTGACTCACTGGCATTGCTACTTCAGGTCTCCTCTGGGTGGCACTGCAAGACATTGGTAATACTCAAAGAGTAACTGGGCAACAGGTAGACATAGAGAAAGCTCGGCTCAGAGATGCCCCAGCCACATTTATATCAAAAGCCTGGGTTCACTTTGCCTCACTTTTAGGACATTAACGGAACAGACCATGGATTATTTTATGACGGCCGTATCTCTGCACATGTCTTTCCAGCATGAAATCTACAATATGTGAGTGTGTCAGTATGCATCAGTAAAACATACTGGCTGGTTTTCGAAGAGATGCGTTCACGTCAAAGTTAGCAGTTATTACCACTCAGCTCTGAAGCTGAATTAACCGTTTCCTCATGCTTCCACCCGTGGTCGCCAAGCAAATACAGTAGAGGTAACAAGAAAATTCTGTTGCTTATATAAATTAATAATGCATCCCCATGTTTCTGGGGGTATCACTATGTCATTGTTGGGCAATATATCAGTTATCACAGAATTGCTGATTTTATAGTTACTATGGGCCACATATTGCGTATCATATTGCGAGATACCCTTCGATCTCCACCATTAGTAAGAACCCCATAATAGAAAACCTGTGTAGCATATACCAAAGACAGCAGTAGTAATGGAACCCCCTCAATTATGCAATGAAGTGGGCAGATCTCGCTTACCCCTTACTGCTCTGTGTTGCCACAGGGTTGCAGTGATATCAAATTAGCACTGTTGTATGAAAGTACTATGACAATAAAAAAAGAAAGCACCATCTCATGGTAACACCCTGCAAGTGAATAAATGGATGTGTTTAGAGTGAAACACCCATGACACTCTCCTCTGACTGGCTGTGGGAAGCCAGCTGAACGGCTTTTGAATGTCTACATCTGGATGGGGAAAATCTATGTGGCTTTATCTGTATCTTCATTTAAAGATTTTATCTTTAACTTTCCAATTCGCTGTGAACATTAACCTTTTTCTCATTTTCTTGTTGCATACAGCACCTGGCAAAATGTCAAAGCAATTTTCAATACACAGTATGGTATAGCACTCTAGACTGCAGCAAGGGTGGCCTTGTTGTGGCTACGTTGACAGTCTACTATGCATTTTGTGTTGTAATGAACAGGCTGTATGTGGATAAATAGGCTGGAGTGGTGATGTATGCAACAGACTGTGTGCCGGCGGTGGTGGAGGCACTGAGAAAACTGCGGAAAGAAGAACAGTAGCATATGTCAGTCATTTCTCGCTGTAGGGTGAACCCAGTCTGAGGGCTATGAGCTCCCTCCTTCTGCTTGTTTTTGCCTGCCTGGCTGCCAAATGAGCCATGTCACCCAGCTCTGGAGGCTCAGCTTGTGTGTGGAGATATGTGCATGTCCCTGTGATGAGAGCTAGAATAGATCAAAAAGACACACAAAATATCATACCCCTGAGTTAAGTAAGATAAGTATACAGTTATAATCTGCTACAGTATGGCACTGCATTAAAATCCCTTTTAAATTCTTTATATATGAATTAAGAGTACAAAAACATTCATTTATATAATATATACTCACTGGCCAGTTCTCTGCTCTCCAAGCAAGTTGAGCGTCCTGATTTCAGAAAGCAACTAGCAAAGTACTAAAACAAATACCGCTCTCATAGAGAGGAACTTTCGCAACATAACAAAGCTGCTCACACATCTGTAGCACTAGGAGACTTTGTCAGTAGTGGCAGCCATTCAAATAGGCTACACAGTTTAAGCTCTCTCACTAAAGGCCTTAGCTGGCTTGTAATGGTACACTGTGTGGTGTGGTGTGGACATTGCAGTGCTCTACCCCCTTATGTTACTACACACCAACAACAAGTTTACAGCTATATTTACTAAAAAATATTATCTTTTTCCAGCAGAAACCACAATACAGCAATAAAATCATAAAAATAAGATATTAAATAAATACGTTTATTTCAACATTTACTGTAAATCGTCACATAACACACCAAAATACCAACATGTGATGAATACATAACAGCAGATGGGTTATAATCTGTAATAGTACACTTTTAAGGACCCATTATGAAGGTAGATCTCATAAAGTGGTCACTGAGCGGACATGCAAGGCAGGTGTTTGTAATAAAGTGGCCTGTAAATGGAAGTATCCATTTGAGACTTTGCAACAATGCACAGTTATAATCACACTTTCTAATTGATTTGTTTTTGTGCACATTTCTTCTTTCAGAATATACATAGTTTGGTCCGTAATAGCACAAGTCACTTTGGGTGACCTTTGATCCTTGATTTTAGCCCTCAGGTTTCATCTGCATCCAGGTCCCTGCAGCGAGAAAGATGCTGGCAGCATGACTGCAATGCCACCGCCGCCAGCTTTCAGCTTCTCCTTTGATTAGAGCTTTAGCAACCTTGGGCGTCCTAATGATAGAACTGGACAGCTCTCATAATAGCAATCAGCAGCCTAGGCTATGAGTAATGCTGGGACACTGACCAAGGACACTGGTCTGTTGCTACGATCTGACTATTTTGGAGTTTTCATTTTCATAGAGTGCGGAACAGGAGCAGTAACCCCTGGTTCACGGCCCCAGTACTACAGCAGAACTAAATAATTAGGATTATTGAATGAAAAATTAAGATTCTAAAGGCTGCTTCTAGTATTTGTTTCTCTCCCCCTTCTCTCTCTTTGTCTTTCTCACTCTCTCGGTCTCTGCCTTATGCAGTCACACATACATACACACACACACACACGCACACACGCACACACACACACACACACACACACACACACACACACACACACAAACACACACACACAAATCAAATGATGATAGAAATCTGCCTACGCCCACAGCATATTTCCCCATCAATAGCCAATCAGAGGTGCTTCGTATTAGGTTTGTCATTCAGCACAATCGTTATGCAACGAGCACAGGATTGCAGTTGTCAGAGCTGGTTTTCGTCACTCTGTATGGTGCCCTCTAATCAATAGGGGCTAATTATATCTTTATGTGCCTGTACTCTTCACACACAGAAATGAAGAAACAGGACAAAGTGAAGCACTGCTTAATGCAAACTTCTGCTGGACAAAAATGCTTCTCAACTATGTTTAATTATCAACTTTTCTTCTTTTCTCTTTCTTTCTTTTCTCCTATGCATTTCCTACACATTGTCATGTGTACGCAGAGCAGGAACTAATCGTTAGGGTGACTTTGCAGAAATAATATTATTTTATTTAGCACACAAACATTAACAAAATAAAAGCAGACTTGTGTAGACCAGTGTTTATATATAGGAGGTGGGGTCAGGGAGTCAAAAGGGTTGGAGTAAGACATTATATGTAGGCAGGTCTGTTTAGCACAGGGGTGTTATGGGCAGCAGTTGATATACTGTAGGTGCCAGTTAATTTACAGCAGCGATTACATATCACCTGTAGTCTGGTAATGACAATTGAACGGATCGTACAATAAGTGTCATTTGCTGTTTCTATAGATAATTAAAATGACTGTAAAATGTATTTTGGTGTACAGATGTACTGCCACTCTGGTGTACAGTTATAAACTGTAACCCATATGTTGATCCATAATTTGTGTTACTTACACTCCAGCCCTTTATCATTGGTCAGTTTCCAACCCCAGAACCATTCTCAGTTGGACTATGCATGGAGAACCTCTGGTAATTTAGCAGCTATTATTACATGTTATAAAATTCCAAACAAAATGAATGTGACTTATGAAAGTGATACACACCACAAGCTTGAAAATAATAATTGCCAGAAAGGGTGCTTGTGTAACAAATCAGTTCTGATTGTTTAAAGAATCATTTTGTAAACTAGATTTGATGGTGAAGAACATTATGTAAGTTTAAAGAACTCTCACTTAAAGATCCTTGTAAGACCCTTTACATTTCTAAAGAACATTTACATTTATTTTAGTTTTTTATATATTAAAAGGTTCTCACACTTTCATATATTCATAAAAATGTTTGTTTTGGAAATAAAATGTTTTTTTTTATATTGCTCAAAGCATACTATATGTACTATACATATGTACTATACTATTTGTACTATATGACTATGCTATTTTCATGTCAATGTCTTTGCTGTGCTATCAATGATGTAATAGCCAAGTGGTAAGTGTTTCTAACAAATTGACAAGTGAGTGTTGTAAGGTAGTTATAATGTGTGCATCCCATATGTTCTACTATTTCAGTTCTTAATATATAGATGTCAAACAGATGGAAGGATGTCATCATAAAATATTTATTTCCATTTGAGTGTAGAACAGATTTTCTAAAGCTTGGAAATAAAGGAGCTGCCTTCAGAAACCTCAGGATAAGAGAAGAATGCCTGTGCTCTACAGTACAGAGGCACTTCTTCAATCATTCTTCACAGAGCCACATTCCCTGATCTTCACTCCATTTCCTTCATGTGATGTACTGTATGTGTCACTCTGTCTCATCTTCATCAGTCTTGAGCTTTATCTACTCATTAGTAGTCGCACAGTCTGCTCTATATATGCTGGCAGTGGAGATTGCTAGGCCTCACCAAGCTATGTTTGAACTCAGGACCTGATCCTCTGTGGTTAGGCTCAAAGTTTTTAACCTTTTAACAAATTTACTTGTCATGAGGAGACCCTCGGTTTAGGTCATTGGAGGTGCTTCCTATTAAAATGGTGTTATGTTTGGCCTTTTTCCATGCTCAGTACAATGTGGCATAATGGCTTTTAATGCACTGAATTGGAAGCGGCCCAAACTGAAATGACTAGCCATTGCGTCACATTTCTGAAAATGGGTCACTGAATCTTGTGTGTCAGTGACCGATTACATCATACTTGCTAATAAGTGACAGATACACACATTCACTCATTCACTCCAATGCAAATTACTTCTCTAATAAGATCTGACCACTACATTGGTTAATGCAATATTCTGGAAGATAACAGAAGTATGTCAGGCAGTATAAATGACTACATGCTTTTGAGATTTGCTCATTTTTGCTAGCACTTAACTTAATTCCTAGTACATTGACATAACTGTCACGGCAGATGTTCAGTGTCGAAAACATAGAAAGAGTTAATGTATGTGTAATGATAGTACTCTTATGTTATTGTTAAAATGGAATCAAGCTAGCATGCCTATTGAACAGGCCTTACAGAGCAGGACAAAAAGCAACCAAATCAAACCAGTGCAATCAACCAATCTA
>JBBIGC010143763.1:6093-19881 GCA_037576955.1 Lepidarchus adonis | reverse complement strand
AAAGAAAGAAAGAAAGAAAGAAAGAGAAAGAAAGAAAGAAAGAAAGAGAAAGAAAGAAAGAAAGAAAGAAAGAAAGAGAAAGAAAGAAAAAAGAAAAAAAAGAAAATGTCATGACTGGAAAACCTCAGACAGAAGAAAAGTGAACAAACTGGAAACTTCTGGTTACAGGGGGGCTGACAACAGACATTTTTTTCCATTGAAGTTAAAACAATCTATGGGGGCTGACAACAGTCAAGCATGTGCCCTGTACACAGTGTTGGAAACTACTTTTATTGTGGTAGGAAACTTGACTGCAAAGTTGCTTGTAGCAGAAAAGGCCTTAAGTTACAGGAAGTTTAAGGTAAGGGGGCAATGTTGCTTTCATTTGTTGCCCTTCACAGCTGAAGCATGCTGACCCACTTAAGATGGTTAATTGTACTTTCTGGTCACAGCAGAAGTGGAGACAGCACTCAATCACATGGAAAAAGTCAGTAATTTAATTTGCGCAAATGGTTCATGGAAACCTTAATTGGCCCTAATATCATTTGTCTAAATGTATCACATTTATGAGTCTAATACAAAATATAATACAAGCCACAGTTTCTGAACCCAGGGCACATTATGGTGCATGTTCTGGACATTTAACTGAGGGAAATATTGGGTTCCACTTTTTTGAAGCCCATTTAAACCTTTACAATGACACTTCTAGCACAATCCAAACTACTAAACTCAACTCAAGTTTATTCACTGCACATTTTAAACAATCAAAGTTGAACAATTAAAACACAATTAAAAAACAGGACAATAAGAGATAAGATATAATGGTTAACTCTGGATTGAAAGCCATAGAGAAAAAAAATCTAACATGACCAGGTAGACCGGGGGGTCAGACTCAGGTCCTGGAGGCCGGTATCCAGCACAGTTTGGAAGTTTCCCTGCTCAAACACATTCATTCAGCAATTAACAGGTGAGTTGAACCAGGTGTGTCTGAGTAGGGAAATCATCAAGCTGTGCAGGACACTGGCCTCCAGGACCGGAGTTCGACACCCCTGGGGTTGGCTGTTCCAAAGCCTAGGGCTGACCCCCCAAAGATTCGGTCGCCTCTGGTCTTCAGTCTTGTCGTACAGAATTTAAGTTGATTTGACAACCTAAGCTTTGGCTGGAGTATAAATGTGCAGCAGATCAGTGAAGTATTGGTCCAATGAAGCCAGTTCAACATTGGAGATATATGATCAATCTTACACAATGAAGAGATGAGCACAAGCTGTAGCTGACAAATTTGTGATACAAGGCAAATATGATGTGTCTGCAAACCAGAGCTGGACAGACTGTGGCCAAGAGGAAATTTAGTCTGGCCTGTCAGTTACCCTTACCCTTTACCCACTCTTTTCCCACCCAAAACTGACCTTTTTTGCTAAAAGACAGTCAAATGTGCTTTACTACAAATAATGACCTAGGATTAGTTCAGAATCTCTTCACTAGTTCAAATTTTCTGCTTCATTTTACATACAATAAACTCCTAAAAACGTTCTGTTGTTTTCCATTGTTCAAAATCATCAATGTATTTCACATATGAAATTCCATATTTTTTAAGTATTTTAAATGACAAAATATAATGTGATGTTATAAAATGATTTTTTGTATACTGTTTAAATTATTTAAATTGAACATTGCATTTTGCACCCATAAAAACAACAGTGTAGGCACCCCTGGCCAAAACTAGTGGAACTGTGTGGTTGTATGGTATGGTAAAGCCTTTTCATGGTCATAATGTCAGAAAAACGGCTCAAATCCAGTCATTGAATCACCTCAACACAGGAAGTGAAGAATAACTGCCCATTAGCATGTTCCTCTGTAGTTCTTCAGAACAATTAACACAGAATCGCTGGCAGGAACTGGATGGATGAATCGTTAAAAGGTTGTTTCGCTGATTCCGTCAATGTTTAACCATTCTGTCACATATTCTCAACAAACAAAGTGAAAATGATTGAATCATCAGAAGGGGAAATACAGCTAGTGTTGAATTTTGTTGAGTCTGCTGGAACTTGAGGCCAAAGGGTAAGGCTGAAAAACGGACAGCAGCAAAACACTGGAGGTCTTCATAAACAGCTCATTAGAACAGATACTGTAAGTATTAGTTACAGGCATGTTGACTTACCAACAAATCTGACACATGTAGGATCATGCATATATACAGCAGGGAGAATAAGTATTTGACACATCAGCATTTGTATCAGCAAGGGTATTTCTAAGTGGCTATTGACACAAATATTGGCTATTGCACCACATGTCAATATCAACTCAAGTATTTAATTCATGCAAAGACATCTAAACATTTAAGTCCATAAATTGAGTTATGTGTAATAAAGTGAAAAGACACAGGGAAAAAGTATTGAACACATGAAGATAACAAGGTTCAAAATCAAATCAACAGTACCAGCTGATGCACGGTCTTCCTGAAGTTCTGCCAGAGTGGTTCTTGGCTCTTGGAGAACTCTCCTGATTATTCTTTGGACTCCTCAGACAGGAATCTTACGTTGAGCACCTGATCGTGGCTGGTTTATGGTGAACTGATGCTCTTTCCATTTCCCGATAATGGCCCCCGGAGGAACATTCAGCATTCTGGAAATGCGCCTATAACCATTCCTATCAGAATGCTTTTCAACGATAAGATTATGAAGATCTTCTGAAAGTTATTTGGTTTGACCCATCATGAAGTCTTTCCTGTGTGCCTCCTGGGTAACGAGACGCCTTTATAGGCCATCAATCAGGACTAAAGCAGCTGATTTCAATTAGTACTGATAGGGGGCAGGGTTTCTCTCTCAATACTGACAGATTTCGCGTGATCTCCTGGCTTTTTATGCCATTTTGCACCTTGTTATCTTCATGTGTTCAATACGTTTTCTGTGTGTCTTTCACTTTTTTACACATAACTCAATTTATGGACTTAAATGTTTAGATGTCTTTGCATGAATTAAATACTTGAGTTAATATTGACATCTGGTGCAAATTTTGTGTGAATAGTCCAGAAATACTCTTACTGATAAAAAAGCTGATGTGTCAAATAATTATTCTCCCCACTGTAGATCCTATTTTTATACAAAGGACCATGTACAGTTTATGACGTGTTGCCATAGTTATCTAGAGGCTCTTTAAGCAGAAGGAAAGTTGATTTTTAGGGCCTAGCCCTAACGAGGGACCAACAGAAGAATATATAACATTGGGGCTCGAATATTATGCTTTTTCATACAGCTCTGCCCCTGTAGCTAAACACTGTACAGATCTGCCTGTGCTGTTGCTTAATGAAGCAGTTTCCTTCAAGAGAAACCATGACCCATTCTTTTAAATTTCATGCATTTTAAATGCCTTCATGCATATTCCCTAAGAAAAGAACACTGTGGTAAGTACAGGGTCTGTATAACAGGAAAATACTCCCACTATCAATAGTATTGGGTGAAGTGTCTTTTACCTCCACCTTCCATCCTAGGCACCATGATAAGCGTTGTGTGATCAGTGTGTGTCTGTTTGTGTTACAGTGTGGTGATGCTGAGGTGAAGGTGTCCATCAACACAGGCTGTCAGCACAACCACATCTCCAGGACATGTTGCAGAAGACTAGGGTGAGTCAGAACTACACACACCCACACACACATTCATTTACTCTAAAACATTACTATATTCTTCAGTAGCTCAAGTAAACCTTTAGCAAAATAAGACGCTTAATATCTGAGGGGTCTATGAAATTAGAATAAACATAACACAGATATTGTTTAGAATAAACATAACACAACACAGATATTGAAGTGTTGAGATCTTCTGCAAACATTTCTGCTCTAATACAGAATTAATATATCACTATTAATACAAAACCTCATATCTCCAAAAAATAAATTAATAAAATTGTGACTATTGTATGTGAGATAAGGCAACATTGTTTGTTTTTTGTCATTTTTGTTGCACTATGGCATTTGGTAGAATAAGGGCAGCAGATATTTTCAAATAAATATCACATAAACTGTATTGTTCAAACTACGGGAATTGCATGTGTTGTTTGTGTTGTAGATTGGAAGGCAGCCTGGAAAGTAAGCCTCTCTGTGCTCCCATCGTTAATACAGTGGCATCAGTGCAGCTCCAGTTGGGTAAAGAGAAAGTGCAGTGTTCTGCTCAGGTCATAGGTAAGTCCTCATCACGTAACCAATACCTGGTCTTGCCAGACTATTTTAAAAGCTGTACCACCGTTTAAAACACCTGGACAATTCAAAGACGCTTGATGTTCTAGACTAGTTGGATTTTTGTCCTGCCGTTGTATTTGTCATGTTTCTGGAATCTGAGAAAAAGGAATAAATTAATTAATTAATTAATAAATACACTAGGGAGTCAGTGGTACAGTTTGAACTATTACTTTTAATATTGTTTATAGGCAATTACACATAACAGTTATTCATTATTAAAGGCCTTAGTCCACCCCATGACATTCCACCACAATTTGCTCTATCAACCTTGGCATAACTGCCTCTCAGACTGTACTAAGAGTATGTATGCCATATTTTTATGGACAAAATGCAAGAAATCTTGTGTTACATAAGCTCCTGAGAGCCCCTGAGAGCTGTGCGCAGTCTGAGTCTGCTGCTGACCTTTTCCTCCAGCCATGAGGCAACTGAGATGAAGAGCATCAGGCCATGGAGGGAGCTATTAGCCACAAACACGGGGGCACGTGTAGCCACTGCAAGGCGCTGGGCACACAGATGCACTAAAGACCCCGTTAATGAACTTGTTTAGAATCCAGTTCTGCTCTAATGAGATGAGGATGAAAGGATGAGCTCACACTTGTAGGGGGCAAATATTTTCTCTCTCAGTCTGTCTTTTTTTTTTTCCACAGATGATGAAGCATTTGAGTTACGTCTGGGCCTAAACACTCTGCTGGAACTTAAAGTAAGCCATATATATATATAAATTCCACCTGTTCTCTAGTGTTCAGTAACCCAATCTCCCATGAGCAGCTTGCACCCCGGGCCAAAAGCTGATAGCCTTTGACGGCTCCTTTTCTCTGAAGCCGGGATGCAACTACCTGATAGTATCTACATTGCTCTGCTGTTGCAGAATGGAAAACTAGCCTCTACACTCAGTTACCCATCAGGCTTAATCCATCCAAACAGTGATTTGATTATAGACATCAAAGCACCACTCTAAAGTCTGACTTGGCTGTCTGAGGTCTTGACCAATGGGAAAACTAAGATAAGGCAGAGTAATTTAGTGCAGTTCTCAATGCAAACAAACTATAATCCTGACATTTCCTGTGGAATGGCCACAGATTGCCTGATTTGGTTTTCTGAAAAGCTAGCACAGAGAGCATGTCTCACTTTTATAAACTGATCTGGGATGTAATATTGGAATATTCTAGCAAAAAATAGCAAAAGACATATTTGGTTTGTTTTTTCAGTTTTGCAATAGTGTAACGCAGCTAATAAGTAAATAAAATAAATGGAAGTTAATTCCTCACTAAAGCATTGCATACTCATAGGACACCATCATGAGCTGTTTTCTTCGCAGAGACGTTTTATGTGGTTTTGGACTCTCTATGACTGTGTAACTTGAAATAAATAAATAAATAAAAGTATGTTGCCACGGCTTGCAGCAGAACTGTCAGTCATCGTCTGAATTGTATCTGCCTTTTTGGTCAACTTTTATAGGCATGAGTAGAAATTTGAGTGTAAATTATTGGCTGATCCTTTGCTTTAAGCTTGGTGAAAACTACAGAGTGAAACATTCACATAAGTAGCTCTGAAATGCACTTCAGTAAGGTAGAAATATCCTTGCCCTCCTTTCAAGATGGTGCTGATGGAAGTAGGGCCTAAGGACATCAGCTACGTTTTTTATTTGTTCCATTATGTGTCTGTGTCTGAATGATTCAACTGGGAATTTCATTTCATTTCCAGCATGGTTACAAAGTGTTCAAAGTAGCCCAAAAATAGTCATGTTCCTAAAAGGGGGGATGGAGGACTGTTGGAGGAGGAGAATTAATATTACAAATATCACTCGTCTCAGAGGAAACAGTTTCATGCATAGATGAAAAGAGGCTCTGATGCCAGGTGAACAGGAATGAGGAGAAACATGGCTGTCTGGAGTGAGGAAGTCTGAATTTCTTTCACTCACATTCACACCCACACAGTATTGAATGTTGTTCATCTTAGATTCACTATAAACATACAGAAGCAGTGACTCAGCAGGAGTTTCCACCACACAAAAAAGCATCCACAACTTTTCACTTATTGTGAATGTACTATTGATAGTTCAGTTTGGTTAGAATTTGACGAACAAACTCACTCAGTACAATTTATAGAAAGAATAAGACAAGTTTTCCTCCAAGTACCTTAACCTGCACAATGGACAGGATTCTGCTACAGCTGTAGAGGGAGCTAAGTTTTTCAACCCTCTACAGCAGGGGTGCCCACAATTTTTTGACTTGTTAGCTACTTTTAAAATTATCTACCAACAATAAGAATGATAAAAAATATTTTTAATATATATACAGTGAGTACAGAAAGTATTAAGACCCCCTTAAATTTTTCACTTTTTTATTGCAGCCATTTGCTAAAATCATTCAAGTTCATTTTCCCCCCTTAATGTACACACAGCACCCCATATTGACAGAAAAACAAAGAATTGTTAGATATATATATACACACACACACACACACACACACACACACACACTCACACACACACACACAGAGTATACTTTATATTTAAAATATATATTGTTAACCTGCATAGCATGAACATGTTTGGCTCAATGTAGTGCTGTACATTTTTCTCCAATGACGTCTTGAACTGAATGGAAACAGTCAGAGTCTCACAGTCTGGACATAATCCCCTCTCTTTTTGGTGTGTAGTCAGTGTCATACTTTTTAATGTCTGATTTTGGTTTCTTACTTGGTCCAGGTCCTCCACTCATTTTTACACCCTTTCTTTAGAAGTAAATAAACTGTTAGCCACTAACTAGGAGACTTGTTGGCTGTAGTTTAGCAGTAGCTCGCGTGCGGTGACAGAGCATGTGCGGTGATGCTTTTTACAAAAGAAGAAACCGGATTGACTGTACTGTATGTCAATCAACTGCCAAATGCCACAGTGGGGATGGATGATTGGCTAACACCCTTTTTAATGACATGTTATCTACCCACACTATCTGTGCTGCAGTGTTTCTGTGGCTCTCGGTTCACTTGCTTTTACGCTGCGTAGTCTCACGTGCGTGGTAGTTTATTTTGAAAGGCAGGGCTCTGCGATCGACTCGCAAGGCCTTTGCGATCGACCAGTAGATTGGGATCTACATATTGGACACCGCTGATCTACAGTTTTAGGCCTACTCAAGTTGGTTACTTCTACTTCTTCTTTCATGAATGTAACATAACGTTCTGGAAGATAGCTTCAGGTTGTGACATTATGAGATACATCTGATGAAAATGCTATGTACTTTAAATGCCAACCCTGTTCTAGTGTAGTAACACATTGACTGTGAGGTAAGATGCTGTGCTTTGTTGCCCGCAGTGCTGTGTTGACCTGAATGCCAGAGTGCTCCGCTTCCACAGCACCGGGGAGGAGCTTCCCTTCTTGGAGACACCCACCTGCAGCCAGTGCCATCACCATGATGACAACAAGAACCTGTGACCTTCAACCTCCCACTTCATCATGACCAAACCCCCTTTTCAGGGGAGTACTCACAAAGTATTTGTTGGAGGGAGTCTGTCTCAGAGTGGGTTTGGACTACAGCATCACTCATTGTCCTCACATGGCCAGAACAACTGTCCTCCCCCTCCGCTCCCCTCTATTCCTCTTTCTCTACCCCTTTCTTCTCAGCCCCTATAATTGTTTTTTTATGTCATTTACAGCATTTTTACATATTGTTTTCCTCCCTTTATTGAATACGACTGTATTTTGTGGAGAAAAATGTTGGCCATGAGACATGGGTTGCTGTCTTTAATGCATTTTAAATGGCTTCCCTTTTCTAATCCGACCAAGTATAATCATAATGATATGAGACGGTACAAAAATACTTGAGTAAATAAACCGAAATAACATTTATTTGTGATTTGGTGCATTCAATTACATTATTTAATGATTTAAAAAAAAAAATTTAAACAAAGAAGCTTCCACCAAAGTAAGAACTTAATTGGACATCACTTGCTTCATGAGTTAATCACAATTTGAAGTGAAATGTTGAATCTTTGAGTGAAATTTGGCGATGGAAAATCTTTATCACCCTATGGGATACTGGACTTTTATTTTACCCTTACAAATGTTAGTTAAGCTCTTGGGCTGGCTCCGTATGTATGTTAGCTGTACCAGAACATTCCAGATATAGTATTTTGTAGCTGTATACTGCTATTTTTTAATCATTTTTTGAACTATATGAAATCAAAGGTGGTATTTTTGAGCTGTGTTGTTAGCATTTCCTGAAGGCTTTTGTGTTTTTAACACTTTGTGTTTAATACATAGGAAAACATCTACGACTGCTCCAGTACTTCTTTGTTCAAGTTTCTCCCAAATTCCTTTCCTGCCTTTGCTCACTTCACCTTTAGGAGTGGAATAATAGCAGCTAAGAGCTTCCCTCCTAAAGAAGGCCTCTCTGGGTTTCTGTTTGCTCAGAAGCACCAGCTCTGTCTTAGTTTCAGTCACAAATCGGCCTGATGGAGCTTCTCATAATTCAGATCTGCTGTGACTAACACTTAGGATTTCACACGGGTGTTCTGATCTCTGTACTCCACACCACTGCGATGGGGAGAACTCGTCAAACCGAAAGGGCGCCTGCGTCGCCCATGCTGCCCACACAACACTTGCCCTTGATCCCTTTTGAATGGTGTGAGTAACTGAGAGGACGGCACATAATGCTCAATCTGCTAAATCATCTGGCCTCTGTCACTTTCAGCACTGCGGCGGATCTCTCGTCAGAGGTCATTCACGCTTAGATTCGCTCTGCTTTTGTGTCCGCCTCTGACGTCCCGCAGTTCTTTATATTCTGTAGAGGAATGGAAATGGATGTATGAGAGTTTATTTTTGGTGGGGTTTTATTTCTTCTTTTCTCTAAACTGTATTTTCTCTGCCCAATAAAAAGTATGTATTCTGGCTATGAATGTGTCCACTGACTGACAGGAAAATCCTTTCTCGTGAAACACACAAAACATTTATTTTTAGCTGTTTACACAGAAATCACACTTTCTTGATGAATACTAGAGCAATTAAAATGAGCCGAAGCAACTTCTAAAATGACATTAACTTATATTACAGTAAAGAATGATTTTTGCTTATAATCATGTAAAGTTCCAGGTGATGAGATGTTTTGTTAAGCCATTAATGAAATGGAGCACTTCAAGTGAACCAAAAACGAAGGAAAGACGTCACAAATGTCACATATTTTTCAGTGATCCCCAGCTGTAAATCAGTGATGAGATCTCGCCCAGAACGGGTGGGTGCTATTTAAACTCTTGTTTTATGTGGCAGTGGGAAGAAAGCAGATGTTCCCATAGGCATTGAGAGCCAAAAGGCCTGCATCTACTGGCCCGGTCCCCCTTGGGTTTCCAAGTCTTTATAAGCTTTCATTCATATAGCTACAATTTTAAATATAAATTGTTTTAAACTAATCTGACTAACCAGCTGAAGAATGTTTGGAACTCAAAGAAGCTGACTCTGCAAACCAAGATCAGACTATTCTCTAATATAGCTCTAATGTCAAGTCAGTTCTCCTCTATGGGGCAGAAACATGGAGGACCACCATGGCAACCACAAAGAAAGTGCAGACATTCATAAATTAATGTCTGCGAAAGATCCTCCAGTTCCGCTGGCCAAACACCATTAGCAACCAGAACCTTTGGCAGCTACCTGCAGAAGTGAGATCCTGAGACGACGCTGGAGATGGATCGGCCATACACTCTGCAAGCCATCTCCAGCATTATCAGACAAGCATTGACCTGAATCCCCAAGTCAAGAGGAACAGAAGACGGCCCAGAAACACGTGGCGCTGAGACGCTAAGAGGATGGGAAATATCTGGAGGCAGCTAGAACAGAAAGACCAGGACCGAGATGCCTGGAGGTCTCTTGTCGGCAGCCTATGTCCCAGCAGGAGTAGTAGGCATAAGTAAGTAAGAAAGAACCAAAAACTAAGCCCACCACAGGCAGCCTGGTTTGACATAAACACAATGATTTTAGCCAATGCTGCTATTCTCTTTCACAATACAACACAGCAGCCATGGCTGTTTGAAGGGTTTTGCTTTAACATGACCAAACACTGCTTACATTATTTGTACAGGATAGAATTACTGAGGAAACAAGGACCTTTCACTCTGTCAGGCTGGTGAAAACTACAGACAATGCAGATTCATATTGGCTTAACAACCCAAGCCAACGCAATCCAGCTCAAGTGTGTCAAGAAATCACTTTTCTATGAATACTAATGCAAAATAAATCAAATATGTATGACAATTTCAAGACTACCTCTGTGAGTATTGGGATAGCAAACAACAAGGCTAGAGCTTTGATGAAACCTGAGATTTTGATCCAAACCAAAGTCTGAGAGTTTTCTATCTGAGCTTCACCTGACATTAACAATGTAACATTTAACATTTCATACATGTTTATTGCGAATAACCCTTACATAATGTGCTTTTCTCACTCTGAGCCTATAGCCTTCACCTTTTTAATGCTAAAAGCCAGAACATGGCCAAATTATATGTCTTCTTCACTACTCTAATCTCCTGAATCCATGTGCTATTTCGCTATTTTGCATCTATTTTCTCACAAGCATGGGCCTTGGTGGTAAATTCCATCAACATGTATGTGAAACTTCAGCAGGAAAGATTAAAAACTGTTTAAGGTAGTAAATGTGGCGAGGAAGATTAAAGTAAGGTGTGCATGGTGAAATCCATTCAAATTTGGGGGAAAGCTGTGAAGATTCATGTAATTGATTAAGCACTTGTACTTGCACTGCAGTGATAACAAAGTTGAATATGATGCAATGTAATGTAATGTAATCTAGTCTAGTCTAATCTAGTCTAGTCTAATCTAATCTAATCTATCTGATCTACCTAAACTTGACTCATTGGAAAGTCAAATGTAAAATATGAATCTGACCCAAGCCTGACACAATTAAGAAATGACTTCTGAACCTGATGGAACATAAGCAGTCAGGTGCTGTCACGTTTGGACAAATACCTAGATCTTTAAATAGATATCTAGAACTTTAAACCCATGCTGAAACTGAAATGTATATTGCAATTCTTATCTCCTGGAGGCTAATGCAGGAAGGTGGGTTTCTTAAAGGTTAACAGAAAGTCTGCCGCTAGTTTGTCCTTCTTTTAACTTCTTTAATGCCGGCTTTAAAGCTTAAGGAGACAATGACTGTCTATATGACTAAATCTCCTACGGTCCTTTCATCACTGATGAATTCACTTCCACTTGTGGGTTTGGGCACAAAAGCAGCAGCATCCAGGCCTAGTGAGCAGCATCACAGTAAAGAACAAAACAGCTCTGTCTCCCTGTTCATAAAAGAACAGGCTTTATCTGCACTACTGCTGTTCAACATCCCACAATGCATTAGGAGCCCCGTGGCGCTTTCTTCTGACTCACTGCACATGCCACATCCTGTCACAGCTAGATTCGGTGGTCATATTCCAGCACTACTACAAAAAGCAGAGAACTACCAGCACTGGCTGTCAATAGCTTACAGATATGAGTCAGGGCCATCATATCATTCTGACGCTTTTCGATGACATTTCCTGGAAAAAATACTGGAAAATACACACGTTCAAAGATAGATTTTCTCTGGGGTAGACAGTACTGAATGAAATGTTCATAAGCAACCATTTGCCCATCTTTATGTAGATTTTGTGTAGAGTTGAAGCTAGCAGAAAGGGCTTGTGAGGATAATAGTTGAGAATATCATTGCCATTCTATAGATTTATAAACATTCACCTTAAGAAAAGAAGTGGTTTTTGGAACAATGTCTAAGAAGAACGAATCAAGGATCCCCCTTTTTAGTGGGGGAGTCCTATAAACTAATACCATAATTTACAAACCTGTCTCTCTAAATGCACATCTTCACATGTAGTGTATGGTTGATTTCTTGTTGATCAGTGACTTGCCCTACATTTTAGATTGGTGTTTCTGGGCTCACAGAACATGTAAGGCCCTCTGACACGTTATAAAGCTGACTCACTCTAAGCTGCTCTCATTCTTCAAACCTTTATGCGTAGCTCCACAAGATATGCATCATCATAAACAAAATGTACACGCTTCAAGGTCAGAAACAGAGCATCATCCGATTTACACACGTATGAACATACGCCACATCACCTGATCGACTCTCCAAACTGCTGAGTCATGCAGACTCTGTGGCACTAAATGAAATCTGGTTAAAACCGGTTTTGATGGGTGACACACCCATGCACACACATTGACATAAACACACCCATCATCAACGCCCATACATGTCCTGATTATAAAGACTCCTGACAAAATTGGTTTTTGGTTCAAAATGAATGAATAAATCAAGACATACTGTACTGGCTTCACCTTTTCCCTCACAGTTCCTTACACTTCCACTAAATACAGCATAATGGCATATACCCCCAGATTCAAAATCCTAATGCACCTTTAAATAGACCACTTATTAAACAAGCAATTATGTTTCCAACAACAAAAATCTAGAGATGAGCAAATTAAACTTTCCTTCCTAGGCTGAGAGATGAAGAGCACAAATTATTCACAATAACTCATCCAACTGCAAGTGTTTCTCTACTTTAGCAGAAATAGAAAATGAAAACAGATGACTTTTAGGATCATATTTCACACTGAAGCCCATTAGATCAGATTCTGAAGAAGAATGGGACAGGAAGTCTGAAACAAATCCTGAGCCTGTCAGTGCCCCTAGGTAACCTATTTTGTCCGGCAGCCTGGTCAACTCTAGTTGATTTCAATGTGAAACAAACAACATTCATTCACCAGAAATGAACAGAATACAGTTCAGCAATTGAGATGGACTGGACTGGACATATTTTATGTATTAGCTGAACAAAACCATGCAGGTATGGTCTGGTAAAAACTAACCCGTTTCATGAGTGAAGTGTGCTATTTCTTCCAGCTGGAGCTGCTGATATTAATACACACTTCATACAAACTTTGGGGCTTTTCTTTTTTGTAGAAATGCTCTTTAGAAGCACTCTAAAGAAAAACTCAAGGCTGTGTGTTATAATTTCCTCTCTGTATTGTGTTCTAATAAAAGGCCAATGGACAGTGGGGTTTGAGTCTTGTGTTTTGTGTTTTTAAGTGTAGGGAAGCAGTGAAAGTGAATATTCCTCTTACCAACTATATATTGCAATCTTCTCATTAGGAAACAAGAAGTGTTATTTCTAAGTTTCTGCGTTACTCAAAAGAACTCTTCTGGAGCCTAAGAGTGTAGCAAAAATACCTCAATTTGTATGTTAGTCATATGTTATGTTAAGACTCTGAACCTAATTTTGTGGGATTAATAAGGGGAAAAATTATGGTTGTGGTGATGATGATGATGATGATGTTGGTGATGATGGTGGTGATGATGATGATGATGATGATATTGCTGATGATGGTGGTCATGATGACGATGATATTGCTATTGATGATAATGTAGCTGATGATGGTGATGATAATAATGTTGCTGATGATGGTGATGATGATGATATTGCTGATGATGGTGATGATATTGCTGATGATGATAATGTAGCTGATGATGGTGATGATAATAATGTTGCTGATGATGGTGATGATGATGATATTGCTGATGATG